>CM061040.1:146523346-146768200 GCA_030762985.1 Adelphocoris suturalis | reverse complement strand
CTTTCAGTCAGTTCGTTATCGTTGTTGTTACAGGAAGGATCGTCTTCCAATTTATGTTTTATTTTACGTTACCTATTTGTGAATCTGATTCTGTTTAACTTACTATAATGTGATCCGTCGAGGGGAGGGGGAGTAACGCTAATTTCGAGTGTTTGTCAAGTTTCTATAATAAACTGTGTTATTATTAACGTATTACATTCGGTATTGTGATTGATTTACCCTATGGCATCGGACATTGAAGAAGGACAGTTGTGTGAGGATGAGGGGGACATCACATCAGAAGTGGGATATTGTAATCTACGAGCAGGATTTCATGAGAATCACTATGGAAATAGTCGAGGTGAGTTTTATCAAGATTTTTCGGATTCTAGAAAAGAAAGGGGTCGACCAATTTCGCAACGCAGTTCGGGTGACGCCTTACCTTACTCGGAACAAGGGTCATCACCCGATCGCCCTCCCGATTTTTCCCGGGCGCATAGGAGCAGGAGGGGGGCCTCTGGACGCTCACCATCTCCCTCCGCACCCCTCTTCCACCACGATTCTTTAGTGCACCTCAGAGCATTTGAAACTCTCGCTTCCTGAGTATGACCCCAAAAATAAACAAGTTCAGCCCAAATCATGGTGCAATACAGTTGAGTGTTGTTTGACTTCACAGGATCAACAAGGAAGACGTTTAATTGTTGCCTTGAGTAGAGCCTTAAAAGGAGAGGCTGCTGATTGGTTTACTACTATTGTCCACCCTCAACTCACATGGGACGAATTCAGATCGCTCTTTCTTCACCAATATGACATAGCACTCACACCAGCCGGATTCATGCTTCAATGTTTCCAAGCTAGACCACGAGATTATGAAAATTATGCCACATTCGCCTCACGAACTATCAATCAATTTGTTGCTCACTACCGCCAGTCATCAGTGGAAGAAATTGCTGTATCAGTGGCTCTCTCTCAGATAGCTCAAGCAGACACAAGAGCACGTCATCTTTGCTACACAGAAAAGATAAATAGCCGTGAAAAGTTGCTTCAGGAATTACGGGCTCTGTCATTTAAGAGACCAGGAGGTTATGACAGTGGTCCTGGAAATGCCAAGAAGAGTCGACCAAACTATGAAAGCCCTCAGCATTCATCCTCTCAGGATTATACTTCCCGCTGTGGGAAATGTCGAAGATCTGGACACAAAACCTCAGAGTGCCGATCATCATCATCCTTGACCTCATCAAATCAGCCAAGGAAGCCATCCAACTTCAGCAATACAACGTGCTTTTCCTGCAAAAAAAAGGAGCATATTGCTCCAAACTGCCCAAAGAAGAAGAGGTCAGACAAGCGTGGACCAGGAGACACCAGCAGCCAGAGGTCTCAGCCAGTCGAGAGAAGCAGGTTGGCCTATGCATTGCTAACCCAGAAGGCACATTAACCCACCAAGGTGATGTATTCAAGTATTGTTTTGATTCTGGATCAGAGTGCTCACTCCTTTGTTTGTCCTTTAGTACCCGCTTTGATGGGCCTTTGTTCAATAATGTAGTTCACTTGCATGGTTTAGGGTCATCAATTACCATTTCTCAGTGCCAAAAACAAGCCAGAGTAAAGATTAATGGACATGACATTCAAGTCCTGTTCCATATTGTAGCTGATGGTGCTTTGCCTAAACCCATCATTTTGGGACGTGAAATTCTGGCTCCAGATTTGTGTATGGTAATAACTATATCTTCTTGCACGCTTTGGAAGGACCATCCTCCATTCATGCTAAACCGTAATTTTCTGGATACATCCAGCACTCATGGGAAAGACGCTGAACCTGTGGGTTCTTCTGGCATTGAAAAATGGGACATTTCTTCAAAGGGGCGTGGGCATTCTGATTCCATAAACACCACAAAAAATGAAATATTTTCTGTATCCTTGGGTGATCTCTGCTCTTTGGAGCAGTGCACTGAGGATGGATAAGTCGTGTTGTTCAGTGAGGTGTTAGGTGGTCATAGTGAGAATATCCCTTCACTTGATTTTTCACCCATCTTGTGTTGTCCCAGCTTTAGGATCTTGCCAAGTCTTGCCAGTTAGCACTCAACATTTCGAATCAGCTCACACTGACCTTCCTGTTAGTCAAAGGGGGGATCTCATCAAAATTTTTGACTAATTATTCCCAATATTTTATTGATGGAATACCTACCACTCGTGTGACGACAGGAACATTCAAAATTCGCCTTCTTGACCCTTCCAAAATTGTCCACCGTCGGAATTTTAAACCTCAATATAAAACTTCTTCCAAAAAACTCGTGCAATTAACATCTATTTCAACTGATTGGCTCCTAACAGCTCAGCCAAATGACCCGTTTGTTACAGAAATAATTTCGAAATTGAATGCTAACGAAATAGATTCAGATATTCAAAACACTTACGAGATGCACTCTGGTGTACTGTGTCGGAAAGTACAGCGACACACTCGCACTAGGTACCTCCCAATTGTTCCCCATTCTCTTCGGTACGCTGTTGTTTCTAATGTCCATGAATCTCTATTCCACTTGGGTAATGAAAAAACCTTAGAGGCGTTGTACCAACATTATTGGTTCGAACATATGGCGAAATACGTTCGAAAATTTGTTGAGAACTGCCTTGTGTGCAAAACATCGAAAACAGATTCAGGACCTCGCCAAATTCAACTCCACCCTATACCCAAAGTTACTGAACCATGGCACACTATTCATTTAGATGCTTCTGGTAAACTAAGCGGAAAAAAAAGACTCTCAAGAATATCTTTACGTTTTCATAGATGCATTCACTAAGTACTGTGTATTGCAGCACACACGTTCCTTAGGTGCTGCAAGTGCTATCAAAGCGTTAACATCTCTCATAAATTTCTTTGGTCCTCCTCAGCGTATAATCTGTGACCAAGGTACAAATTTCACTGCTAAAGATTTTCAAGATTTTTGTGTATCACATCAAATTGACCTACATTTTATAGCCACAGGAGCATCACGAGCAAACGGTCAGGTCGAGCGCCTTATGAGTACCTTACGTAATATGCTCACTGCTGCTGAATCAGATCAGCATAAAACATGGCAATCTTGTTTTGGAGAAATTCAATTAGCTTTAAATACCACACCTCATAGTGTTACTAAGGTATCCCCCATGCAGCTGATGTTTGGACGGGTTTCCAGGCCTTTGCATCTAATTTCTATCACTGACCACCTCACTGATCAACCATCCACTAGCGTACAAACGTTGCGTGACTCAGCCGCACAATTGATGGAAAAACAAGCTGAAACTAGTAAAACTCGATTTGATAGAGGCAAACTGCCAGTAAAGCGTTTTCAAGTGAATGATTTGGTTTTTGCACAAACGGAGGTGAGAAATAGAGTCAAGTTGGATGATGCCTATAGAGGCCCCTATAAAATTGTAAAAGTTATGCCTGATGATCGCTACTTGTTGCAGTCCGTCTCTGGCGGAACAAAGAAGTTTTTGAAATATCCCCACGAACGTTTGCGCAAGGCACCTACCCTTGATGAATTGAATCCTCTCCCTGATAGTGGAGAGCTTTCTCAATAAAATTTGGCTGACACGATGCTTTAATGTTTTGTGTGGACTATCCCACATGTGACTGTGGATCCTCCCAGTCAATCTACGACTTCAGCCTGTGAGGCTGGTTGGTAGATCATCTGAGTTTTGTTTAAGTCATGTCACGCCTGTGTTAATTATAGTTGTTTGCGGTTTTCGGTTCTCTACCTTGCTTGGCACCCACGGCGGCTCGTCATGGTCGGACCCTCTTCCTTTGTCCCTCCCTTTACGAAGCATTCCGTCCTCACAGTCACTTCTTTTCTGATAGGGTGATTGTCAAGCCCAAGTGAGTTCGAGCCCGGTCTCCTCCCGCATTCTTGATTTTTCTCTCAGCCCACTGGTAGCTCCTCTGGCTGATTTTATTTTATTTTATGGCACTGGATTCACCTCTGCCATTGGATTCATTTGAGGCACTGGACTCTCCTCTGCCTGCTGTAACCCTTGCATGCGCACTTCGTTTGTTGGTTGGACGACACTACTTGATATTGTACTGACACTGTATTTGTTCTCTCCCTCCTCTGCTGTGCTTTGCTCATCAGGGTATCCTCTGAAATAGTTTCTATTTTTGCTTTCACTGCTCTCCCTTGCCTTGTTAGGGCAGAGATTAGGCCCATTTGGTTCGATCTAATGGGCTGAATTTGGTCCTTCCAGGTGATCAGCGCTCCCGAGGACGGCAGCAATGTCAGGATCGCCGTGTGATGGATTGAGGAACCCTGAACTATCCACCTACCAAATTAGGACGAACGCCAATCAATGTATTCTTTACCATCAATTATTATCCATCGATTTATTCACTTTCGATCATATAATCGATTTGTCACTCGAATAACACAATGTGTCGTCACTAGCTGCTCATAACTCCCCTCGCGGCACAAATGCGAACTTAGATGGATATAATATACCTGCTACCTACCTTTGTCAGTCAGTTCGTTATCGTTGTTGTTACAGGAAGGATCGTCTTCCAATTTATGTTTTATTTTACGTTACCTATTTGTGAATCTGATTTCTGTTTAACTTAGTATAATGTGATCCGTCGAGGGGGAGTACGCTAATTTCGAGTGTTTGTCAAGTTTCTATAATAAACTGTGGTATTATTAACGTATTACATTCGGTATTGTGATGATTTACCCTATGGCATCGGACATTGAAGAAGGACAGTTGTGTGAGGATGAGGGGGACATCACATATAATTATATATATATATATATAATATATATATATATATATATATATATATATATATATATATATATATATATATATATATATATATAAAAGCGTTAAAATCCAGGAATCATTTCAGAATGCCTCAAAACAGATTTCGATTAAGAAAATTTTTTAAAGTTTTTATTTTAAAATTTTTGGAGTCATTGCAATAGCTTTATTTTCTAAGAAAATTCTGTAAAAGCTGCAAATTATAACGCAAAGGATTAGGTACCTATCATTTCTGATTCCTATGAATTATTAAACGCTATAATTATTAAAAGTAAACTATGTTAAATAGGTAAGATATATAATATATAACTGCACAGACGTAAACGCCTACTGAGGAGAAATTAATTCAATTAAATAGAACATTTGGCTTTATTAGGCTCTTTGTACTTAAGAAGAGCAGGTATCCAAAAACATAAGTATTGAGTACGTCCATAGACATTAAAGTAGGCACCCACCAACTGAAGATTAATGAGATAAAATAAATCACCTTCCTACGCTTCACTAGTCCATCTAGTGTAGGGCTGCCATATCTTTTAGACGTAAGTAGGGACAGCGTAAGCTAAAAGTCGGGACATATCGGACAGCCTAAAGTAGAAAATCGGGACCAAAATCGGGACAAGATATATTTCAAGTCACTGACAAAATACAACGACTAAGTTTTATTTTTAGAAAAAATACAATAGGTATTGAAAAGTTGGAGAAACATCATTATTGAAAAAAAAGTGCTTAGATCATCTATTACATAGACCTGCAATGAAGAGCATCTGTACCACGCATGGTTTATCCAGTTTTCATCCTGGGCTTACAAAATTCTAAAGAGATTCAACTACTTTAAAAATCGGGACGAAGTCGGGACAGCAAAAAAAAAATGATCGGGACGCTTCAAAAATCATGACGAGACGCCCGGGACACCTCGAAAATCGGGACATGTCCCGAAAAATCAGGACGGACGGCAGCCCTAATCTAGTGGCAAGTCCAATAGAAAATGGATTACGAGAAGTGAAAATTCCATTGGAATTATATCAGCTGATAAGATCGTCGTCGGAAATAGTATCCGTATCAATAACAAGAGAGTAAAGATCATTGAAAATTGAAATGTTTCAGACAATCATAGAGGCTCAACCATTCAAACCCTGAAAATGTCGAAATCGGACAATGCCTAGGTACTGAAGGAATTGAATTTGTTTCGATTTGCGGTCGCACAGACGGACAGACACACATACACAAACACACACATACACAACAGACACAAAATCAAAATTGTTCAGAATGCGAGTGGAAATTTTGATTTTGGAGAACTTTTCCCCAATCTCCAAAAAGTAAAACATTGGGGAACTATCATTTGCCGCATTTTCACACTTTTGACCTCAGATACGGATTCAGCGCACAACTATCTACCTCCAACAAGATAAGCATGGAAAAACTTCTTCATTCGGGAGACATTCTGCGATAATGGGGGGTACCCATGTCAGAAATCTCCTTTTCTATGGAAACTGATGAACAGAATAAATGGACCTGGCTACTCCATTCAGAGTCCATGGTCCAATTTACCCCCTTCTCCAACCCATCAGAAACATCATTCATATTTTCGCACTAAGAGATTGCCATCTGAACTGTTTCCACACCATGTCAACCGGGCTTGCATCTAAATTTAATTGCAATCAAAGATTGACAGTAAATATATGTTTAGTTTGTTGAGATATTATTATAATGTGCTTCACCTCAAGTCCATCTTGATTCTGCTCAATGAGTTCTTCGACATTCTTTTCAGCAACTCCGGCACTTGAAAACTACCTAGTTGCAATTTTCAGCTCAAAGGACCGTTCAGCTAGGCCAATAAAGGGGATAGGAATATCACGCGTGACGTACTAGGGCAAGAGAGAGCCCCCCCCCCCCCCCCCACTCCAACCACCACCAGGCGGGCGGGGGCTGTGTCGTCAAAGTGCTAATGAATTTCAAGAGCAGTTTTATTGGTCATACCCATCATTTAGCATCTTTTTGGAAAGCTCTCGCTCAGATCCCCTTCTATTTAGCAGATAAAAAACAAGTTGAGTGTGGCAAATAGCTTCCTCGTTTACCTATCATCTTCTTAAAACTATAATCCAAGTTTAAGCGAACTCGAACGAATAGAGAGCAAAAAGATGGACATGATGGAATTTAAGAATGAAGTATTGATTTGGCAACAATGAAACTGATAGGGGACCATCTACAACCTAACCCGCGCATTCTCTGACAATTTCATCGAAATCGGATGAAAAGAGTGGAAATTAAGGTCGTTACAAGGATTTCACATATACGCATGCGCAGTAGCTATTAATGATACAATCATGTTGAAATTGATATGGGATGATCAAATCTTCATCCCCCAACTATCATCCAAATTTGAGCGAGATCGGACCACTAGGGCGTGAAGAAATGGAGCATAATGGAATTTACGTTTGTGCATGCGCAGAGTGGAGTATTAATCTCGCAACAATGAAAATGATGAGGAACCGCCTACACCCTAGCCCACACATTCTCTAAAAATTGCATCCAAATCGGATGAAAACTGTGCAAAATAAGCTTGTTACAAGGAGTTCACATTAGTTAATAATATTACAATCATTGAAATTTATATAAGATGATCAAATTGTCATCCCCCAACCATCATCTAGATTTGAGCGAGATCGAACGACTAGGGCGTGAGAAAATGATGCTTGGTAGAATTTACGTTTGCGCATGTGGAGAGTGAGCATTGAGTCAAGAACATGAAACTGATAGGGGACCGTCTATCCCTAGCCCGCACATCTTTGAAAATTCCATCCAAATCGGATGAAAACTGTGGAAAATAAGCTTGTTACAAGGATTTGCGGACACACAACAGACACACACAGACAGACGGACACGGAACCAAAGTTGTTCAGAATGGTCTAAAACGTAAAATGCGAGAGGAAATTTTGATTTCGGAGACCAAACATTTTTTCTTCCCGAAAGTGAAAACAATGCTTTTCCACCTTTAGGTAGACTCAGAAGCAATAACCAAGGAAATTCTCCATTCCAAAAATCAAATTTTAATATTATCAGTGATGATCCCTACTTGTAAAAGTAGCCTACCTACAAAATAGACTCAGGAATCGTCCTCACTAAGCTCTTGCTCCTAGTAATTCAAGGTCGAGGTCAAAGGATAATAACGTAGGTAGATAGTGGTTTCGTACTTGGATACCTACCAAACTGTTCCTGGCGAGTGCCCTCCGGAAATCTTAGCTTTTTTTCATCAGGCTTCCCATATTTAGCCTCCCTCATCACAGATAAGTATCCAATGCCTCACAACCACAACTCGATAGAGATACGAAAGCTGTGATGAGGCAGTCGTACAAGGAGGTAGTTGGAAAAACTCATCAAGAGAGTTACCTATATCTCCTAAGAACCCTTGAAGAATAAAAAGCTTCAGTCGTAATCATGATCGTACGAGCTGATTTTTGAGATGATATAGGTAACAATTTTTCACAGATTTTTGTGTAATTTTGGTTTTTTATTTTGAAGAATGAAAATAATTTGGTAAACTCTCTTCATTTTTTGGTTTCCGTTTCAAGACATGAAGATCCCAAAATCGAATTAAAAAATGCTATGCACATCCCGATGCTATCCACATCGAGCGATATTGCACATTACCTATCTCTTCTCTTCAGGTATCTTTATACTAACCAAAAAGCAGAAATTACCTACAGGCAATAATCCATCAACAGGCAGTACCCAAACCTACTATCAAACTTGAATTTGTGACAGGAGAGTTGCACTGTTAACATATTTTCAGCTTTTTTACCAAGCCTACATTATGTATTTCATTACTTATGTTTCCATTATGATTTTGTTTGTAATTGTTAATACAAAATTCGATTATATTGAAATAATTACAGCTTTCTTGCATTAAATAACTGGTCACATTTACAGTTGAATAGGCTGCTCTTTATCACAGCCACTCACTTACTACGCTCTTCTGTTCTTTGGGAATTAGAAATTGAAAAATGATTAACCTAATATCAGTTTATTATTTTAAATAATGAATCTTTGTAATCGACTAAGGAAAAAATATTTAAAACCCCCCCCCCCCCCCCCCTTCTCTAAAAAAAAATCCGTTTGTCCGCCGTTCGATGCTTTTTTCCGAAACTACTAGACCGAATTTTATGAAATTTGGCTCAAAAATCACACAACTGCCTAGAATGTGCCAGGAACCTCAGCATCAACTTTAATCAGACCTAAAGCGTAGAATTTAAGGGCTGAAATATTTTTTTTTTAAATGAGATCTCGAAAACCTTCTAGGTAACAGTAATGTTTTGGTTGACATTAATAGATATTATCCCAAAGAATCGAATAAAACCATCCGGAACGCGATACGTTATTCCATTTGCTCTTCCGAAGTGCAAGCACCCCTACTGACTGAATCGCTAAATTTCATTATTGACCGCAAGAAAGTGCAAGTGGTTGTAAAATCGTAATTTAGTAAAACTCGAATTGAATTCCAATTGAATTCTGACTTCGCGAAATCAAGTTTATTATAACCCTTGCCCCTACGAATGAACTAGTGAAGCGTTGGTAGATGTTTTATTTTACCTCATACATTTTCTACGAATATCGTCGTTATACGAAGATCAGGGGCATTTTTACAGGGTAGTATAGCATTAATTCTCCCTCCTTAAGTACCTATATCTATGCAGGCCTTCATCATCATCGAAGGTCATCTACTGATGACAAAGTCAGCCTTTTGCCCCACCACCACGAAATTACGCAAGTCGTTTACGAACGTTCGTTACGCTAAGGGACCCGTGAAGCTAATTTCTTACTTAATCAACCTACGGAGCTCAAATTTTAAATGGAGCTCCTTTGGATACCTAGAATACTATTTCAATGCACGTAAGCGCACTAATCAGCTGAGGAACCCCTGAGCCCAACTTATTTTTTAATCGATGGTGCTGAAACCTGAAATGGAGCTCCTTTGGAACATCAAGAATGCAATTACGGAGTAGGGAGGGGCTCTGATCAGCTGTGGTATCTCTAAGGCTAACTTATTTTCTAGTCGTTTTACGATGCTGAAATTTAATGGAGTGGAGCTCCTTTGGGACCACGAAAACATGTACGAGGAACGGAGGCACATGATCTGCTGAGAAGCCTATGAGGCTAATTTCTTTCATTTTCGACACACACACACACACACACACACAGACACAGACACACACACACACACACACACACACACACACACACACACACATACACAGATATATATATATATATGTTAAATAACCAAATTTTACTCTTTAGCTAACTAGTTTCACCCCTGAAAACACATAAAATCTCTCATACCAAAAGAACTCAAAATTGCGAGTTTAAGTTTTTACCAGTTTTACGATGCTGAAATTTAAATAGAGCTCATTTGGGACCACGAAAACATGTACGAGGTACGGAGGCGCATGATCAGCCGAAAAGCCACTGAGGCTAATTTCATTCATTTTCGACCTAGGTACCTTTTTTTAAATACTTAACCGAATTTTACTCTTTAGCTAATTAGTTTCACCCCTAAAAACACAAGAAAATTGTCATACCAAAAGAACTCAAAATTGTAAGCTTAAGTGTTAAACTTAGTTATAATAAGGTTTGGGGTAATGTGTATTTGCTAGGTCGTTTGAAACTACGAAACCGTAAGTTATTTACACTGGAGATTACACTGATCTCCAGTTCTTGGCCCTGGAGGGGGGGAGGGGGGGGGGGGGTTTCTGTAACTTTTGGAAATATAACCAACAGTAGACTAGTTTTCCCACTGGACTGATTTTCCACCAACAGGCAAAACGCGGGCAAAGCAACAGTACCTAGTAAACTAACCAAGAGTATTTAGTTTCAGGCATTACCGCCAGAACCGTAGTTCCACTCTTTTGGTGGCAAAATAAATACAAATTTCCTCATTGTTTTACTTCAACATTAAGTACAACAAAAACTTATAGATTAAATTCCTATTCAATACATGAATAATAAAAAAATATAAATCAATGAATTACAGGGTGATAAAGGACGAGGAAACACCAAACTCTCAGCGTAAATACGCTTAAAATCTTGTAAATCTTATGATCAGCTTGGAGGTAGTGAGAAAGTTTACTAGAGTAGAGCTTGGAGGTAGTGAGAAAGTTTACTAGAGTGGAGAGGATAAGCTGCCTTAAAGAACACCTGGAGAAGTTATTCACGGCAAAACATGGCTATCTATTTCGAGTTAGAGGCTTACAGAACTGCTGGAGAAGTTCTCCATGGCAAAAATGGCGGTGTATCTCAACTGTGGAAAAGTTTTCCCGTCGACATAAAGTTACAGAACACCCCCCTCCCCCCTTATCACCTACCCCACACTACGGGAAATTGGGATCAAAGCACCTAGTTGTACTGATATTGGTAGGTACCAGGGTTGCCAGGTGATATGAGGAAAAAAAACCGGATGCTGTAAGTCGAGAGAGCTGAAACCGTTTAAAAAACTAGGTACCTATACAGTTATAAGCTCGATTTATGCAGCACAATAGTTGATATGCACATGCTTGATAGTTGATATGAATTATCTACTGAAAACTAAATATATTTTCTTAAAATGAAGTCATTTTTGTTCTATGTGATGTTTTAAATAGGTACATTTTTGTGTACCAATATTTAAAACCGTAGGTACCCCTTTATTCATCCATATTATAATAATGGAAGTACACGTATCACACACGTTAAGAATACTGAAGAATAACCTGCAACATAGCAATTAGGCAAATTTAACGATTTCAACACTATAACCAAATTATATGTTAGAAGAACAGACAGAGGATGACATTGATGCTCGTTTCTGAGTTTTTAACTAATTAAATGATAAACAGCTGGGAATGATTAGTTTTTGGTTTTATTGGTTCATTGAGACTCAAAGTCGGGAAGAATGGAGTGAGATTAAATACTGAGATAAATAAAGTACAGTAAACAATACTAATTAGTGATGGTATTTAAGAAATTTTATAAAATCATATTTATGTAGGTTACATACCTACTAGAATGGCAGAAAACGTTCGAATCAATAAATAGCCGATAACTTGAAATTTTAGCTACAAAAATCACGATATTAAGTCTAGATTCAAGATTATTCACCTCCGTCTAAAACTGAAAGAGCGAATGCACAAGTAATGGCTAACGGAAGAGATCGAGAGTTCCTTCGTATGAAATAATGTGACAAGAGTACAAATGTTTATGATAATGGACGTTTGAATAGCTTTCTATGGTCGATTCCCAAAAGCTAACTTAAAACGAGTAGGTTGAAAGGTTGATGTAGTTAGGTCCTCTAGAAATCACGGCAGAGTACGTAGAATAGCAACCTAGTACAGGATCCACAACTGGAAATGTGCCGCTCTTTCTAGCAATAGCGGACATTCGGTTTTCAGAGTGATTTTCGCCTGGACAGCTTGTTAAAAAAACCTACCTATACCCTCTTGAAGTTAAGTGTTTCCCATTACCCCGCTCTCCCCTAGTTACTTTGATAATTAGGGCGGGACAAATGTTTTAATGATAAAAAGAAGTGATATTTCAAGGAAATCGAGTTTTTTCTTGATAAATTACCATCAAGTTAGGGTTCGGTCTTCACGTATTTTATCACGCTGATTCGAATAACACTTGCAGACCTCACCAACTTCGTTACAAAATTTTTACTTTGTCAATTTAATGTATAATGGGGGGGAAACTAGTTAGCTGATGTGTAAAACTCAGTTATGACAGAATCGGAGAGATCTGAAAATGTTATCACTCAATTTAGCGCGAAAAAATAGGTACCTACCTAGAAAACCGACCCCAAATTTTTGGGTTCATAGAGGGCCATTTGTCATGAAACCCGAGTTAATCAACGTTTTTTACCACGTTTTCTTAACACTAAAACATCATTTCCTGGCAAATTAACAAATGAAAAGTTAAATTGACTATATCATAGGAAAGTTGAGGCTCCGAGAGAGTTTTTCCAATGGAGTATCTTTCATTCAATAACTATTACCTACTAGCCGCTCCGGCTCGCTACGCTCGCCTCCACGTCCAGCCGGGGGGCAAGCCCCCCGGACCCCCCCATTAAATTGCTCGCTTCGCTCGCAAAGTGTGGCATGTAGGGAATATTGCTCGCTTTGCTCGCAAAGTGTGGCATGTAGGGAATGTTGCTCGCTTCGCTCGCAAAGTGTGGCATGTAGGGAATGTTGCTCGCTTCGCTCGCAAGGTATACCTGTATATCCTTGAGGAAGTTATACTGCCCACCCAACTTGGCAGACGTTTTTTTCTGTTGGAAATTCTTACAAACAAATTAAATCTTATAAAACTATGTGGAACCACGAAAAGTTTATTAGGGGATGTTGCTCGCTTCGCTCGCAAGGTATACCTGTATATGTGTAGGACAAAGTCCGTATTTATTCTGTTGAAATGGCTCTCGCTTCGCTCGCAAGGTAGGTACCTATGTATACCTGCTCCCCTCGCAAGGTATTGCGTAGAAGTGCAAATGGGAACCCCCCTGTGAGGGTCCCTTCTGGTAAGCAACGTTGTGAAACAGGCGGCCCGGGTCGATTTAAAATGTCATATTAAACGGTTCCCCTCGCTTCCGCTGGCAATTCGACCGAGTTCTCGTCACTTTTTTCGATATCCGATTTCGGATTCAGATTCGGCGGACCCAAAGCTGTATTTCGCCCGCGAAAACCGTTCCGAAAAACGTACCTTTATGGGGTATATTTTAATCGGAAAAAACCAAGTTTTTCGGCGGACTTTTCGAGAAAACGGGTCCGAACTCTCGCATTTTTTTTGACGCATTTCCCGATACTTTTTTCGCGATCCGATCGCGCCGTCGTCTTCCTCGTTCAAAAACCTACGAAACCGGTATTTTTCCGGAATTGTCAACGGCCGTTTAGAGGGGTAGGGGAAGCGGGGAAGTTGAAAAAGCGCACATTAATTATTACTTCGACCCCCCTCCCGCCCTACGGCCCATGGTTGGGGTGGGATTAGAAAATTTTAAATTCGCTTATACACCCTATCGGAAAATCCCAAGAAGATCCCCCCACTCGTAGATCCGGCCCACTCAGCCGTTTGGCCGTGCATAGACACGACAAACAAACGGACAAACGGACGGAGTTTCATTCTTATTAATAACTAGCCGCTCCGGCTCGCTACGCTCGCCTCCACGTCCAGCCGGGGGGCAAGCCCCCCGGACCCCCCATTAAGTTGCTCGCTTCGCTCGCAACGTGTGGCGTGTAGGGAATATTGCTCGCTTCGCTCGCAAAGTCTGGCATGTAGGATATGTTGCTCGCTTCGCTCGCAAAGTCTGGCATGTAGAAAATGTTGCTCGCTTCGCTCGCAAAGTATGGCATTTAGGGAATTTTACTCGCTTTGCTCGCAAACGGTAGATCCCTAAGGGTAGGTTTAACTTCTGTAGGGGATGCTGCTCGCTACGCTCGCTTGAGGAAGTTATACTGCCCACCCAACTTGGCAGACGTTTTTTTCTCTTGGGGAATTCTTACTTACAAATTAAATCTTATAAAACTACGTGGAACCACGAAAAGTTTATTAGGGGATGTTGCTCGCTTCGCTCGCAAGTCCGTATTTATTCTGTAGGGGATGCTGCTCGCTTCGCTCGCTTGAAGAAGTTATACTGCCCACCCAACTTGGCAGACGTTTTTTTCTGTTGGAAATTCTTACAAACAAATTAATTCTTATAAAACTACGTGGAACCACGAAAAGTTTATTAGGGAATGTTGTACTGCCCACCCAACTTGGCAGACGTTTTTTTCAGTTGGGAATTCTTACAAACAAATTAAATCTTAGAAACTACGTGGAACCACGAAAAGTTTATTCGGGGATGTTGCTCGCTTCGCTCGCAAGGTATACCTGTATATGTGTAGGACAAAGTCCGTATTTATTATTTGAAATGGCTCTCGCGCAAGGTATTGCGTAGAAGTGCAAATGGGAACCCCCCCTGTGAGGGTCCCTTCAGGTAAGCAACGTTGTGTAACGGCGGCCCGTGGTCGATTAATTTCTGATGTTAAACGGTTCCCTCGCAATTCCCCTCCCAATTTGACCGAGTTCTCGTCACTTTTTTCGATATCCGATTTCGGATTCAGATTCGGCGGACCCAAAGCTGTATTTCGCCCGCGAAAACCGTTCCGAAAAACGTACCTTTATGGGGTATATTTTAATCGGAAAAAACCAAGTTTTTCGGCGGACTTTTCGAGAAAACGGGTCCGTACTCTCGCATTTTTTTAACGCATTTCCCGATACTTTTTTCGCGATCCGATCGCGCCGTCGTCTTCCTCGTTCAAAAACCTACGAAACCCGTATTTTTCCGGAATTGTCAACGGCCGTTTAGAGGGGTAGGGGAAGCGGGGAAGTTGAAAAAGCGCACATTAATTCTTACTTCGACCCCCCTCCCGCCCTACGGCCCATGGTTGGGGTGGGATTAGAAAATTTTAAATTCGCTTATACACCCTATCGGAAAATCCCAAGAAGATCCCCCCACTCGTAGATCCGGCCCACTCAGCCGTTTGGCCGTGCATAGACACGACAAACGGACAGACAAACGGACGGAGTTTCATTCTTATTAATAGTATAGATAGAGATAGAGATGTATTATGAGCTGAAAAACAACCGAAAAAAAAACTCAAACTCTACAAACTTTCCAAAATTTGCATTTTAGCCTCCCTTATAAGCTCATTTAGCGGATTGCAATGGCTATTGCGATGTCTCGGAAAATTTTAAAATAAAAATTTTTGAAAAATTTCTTCACTGAAATCCGTTTTGAGGCATTCTGAAACGATTCCTGGAGTTTGCGCTTATATATATATATATGTGTGTGTGTGTGTGTGTGTGTGTGTGTGTGTGTGTGTGTGTGTGTGTGTGTGTGCGCGCGCGTGCGTGCGTGCGTGCGTGTGTGTGTGTGTGTGTCATTCCAGACGGTAACTCTCCTTAGGATTGAGATAATCATCTCGTTGCCAAAAAATCAAGCTTTCCGAACGAAAGGATAAGTTCGTTGGCCAACAATTTTTGAGCACATTAAATTGGTCAAATTTCAAAAATGTACCTACTAAAAAATCATTAAAAATGGACAAAAATCGTTTAATTTATAATTTTTAGCAGAGTTTCAGTCAAAACAAAATTATCAACGATTAACTAGGCCATTAAAAAAAATGCGCACAAAATATGCTGAAAAACTTACTTAAATTTCATTAATATTTGCTGAAAAATCTATAGAAACTGCAAAACAACCTAAAAATCAAAAAACATTTTTTGTAATTGCCAAACATTATTTAGAACGAGTTTTTTGGCCATAACATTGGTAGTTAACAATTCCTCTTTACTTAAGTCCTGCACTTTCGAAACAATATAACATATATAATACGATAATTTACGAAATTCGCTCCTACGATCATCTGCATGACTAGAACTTTTCTCTTTGTCTTTCCTTCCGTTCGTTCCATCGAGAACTCGGCACCCGTACAGGCTTTCGGTTTTCACTAAATGGTAGAGTAAAGGGTCTATATTTGCCCAATCGGGCAAGTAGTGGATCAGCTAACCAGGAGCCGAAATATCAATCATGATGGCAAACTCGTGGTTGTTGAAGTAGAAAATCTTGGGTTGGAGATATTTAGGGTGGTATGCTAGAACGACCCTCGAAGTTGGAGGTATGTTTGAGAAAGGGAGCTCCCTTACTTTTTGGAGGGTAGTTTAAGGGAGTCCCTTGAAAGAAAATGTAGTGTAAGAACGACCCTTACAGTTAGAGGGATGGTGATTTGCTTTGAGGGTGGTTTGAGGGGCTGTTAACTTCATTGCTCTGCCTATCGAACTTTCCATGTGTGGCGGGACGGAAATCTGAAGAAGATGTTTATTATATAGCCTTATTTCTCAACGACCTACCTACACCTATCAGGGTCGAAAAGACAGAGGCAGAAATAAAAATCCACCACCACCATCTCATTGTACTGCTCGTCAAACATGAACCCAAGAGGGGAACCTTCCCTCCTAGGTTCATGTCGTCAACAAACTGACTGCGTTCGTCTTACTGCATTTCGCTGTGCTTATATGGGCTGACTAGGCTAAAGCCCAGAACACTTCATTTTGAAGGGGTAACATTTCCAAAGGAAATACCTATAGGTATTTAGGTATTTTTTATTGTGTAATATGTTGTTTCATTCTCAAAAGTTCCATCTCAAAATGAACACAACTATAGGGCCACTAATAAAATATTTCTGTGACAGTGTGTGTGACACCCTACAGCCTAAATAAGGGTCAGTTATATTTATTTTACTAAGTGGGAGGTTTATGTATTATCATTATGTGCGTGTCTTCACTCGCAATGGAAAAAAAAAAAAATTGAAAACAAATAATCAGATGCTGTTTTTACGCAGCTTCCAGGAGTCCATTACAACCTCATCAAATCAAATCAAATTTATATATTTCTTAACCTTTTGTCCATTTTTACTTTCCAAACAGAGAGGGAAGGTTGAAAGTATTGTTGAGACGGATTAGGAATCCATTATAGCCTCTGATCAAATATTTATATTTCTTCACCCTTTGGCCATTTGTTATTTTTCAAACAGAGACTGAAGGTGGAAAGTGTTGTAAATTTCACAGTCATCTCATGTGAAAATTGGAACGGATTAGGAACAATGAATCCATTACAGCCTCATATCAAATGTAAGTAGGTAGGTACATATTTTTCAATCTTTCCAAACAAAGTGGAAACGACAAAATAAGGACGGATTACAGCAAGGAAATACCCTCGAAGGACCACCCTCACTTTAGGAGAGTAGCCCTTAAAAACTCGATACATGATAGGAGGAAATTCGGAGGGGCCCCCTCAAACTGTGTCTTTGCATAGAATGGGGGTTTGAGGGTCGTTGGAGTGGCTACCCTCCAGAGTAAGGGTGCCCCTCCGAAATTTGAACTAAGGGTCGTCTTTGCATTAGAAACTCCTACTAGAGGGCTGCCCTCAAACGTCCCTCCAACTTCGAGGGTCGTTCTAGCATACCACCCTTACATACTTACTAGGTGTTGCCGTGTAACCAAACAAGGTTTTGCCAGGAGACGAATATTATTAACAGTTGTTTGGTTACTCGGCAAGACCCATGTTAAATGGTTTTGAAACGTTTCAGCTAATGTTCGTACTTAGAAGAAATGTAGCTATTGCAAAGCCTCTAAAAAATTGAATAAAAAATTTGTGGTGAACTTACAACATTGAAATCCGTTTTGTGGCATTCTGAAACATTTTAACAGTTTTCATATTTGAACACACACACACATATATACATTGTTATGTTTGTATGAAACAAAATATTGTCCCACAAAGCTGGCAATAAAAATGGAGCCGCTGTGGGATTGCAGGCTGAAATAGTCTCACGCACCCGCAGCTTGGTGGATCATTTACCTGTAGGTATGTCTATTAAATTATAAACGTCGTGCACCTTTCTTTTTTTTTTTTTTTTTTTCTTTTAACACAGAATGTGTTTTTGCGAAGGGTTATTTGGTTTGAAGGCGTCCGTCCCGTAAGATCCCCCCCGAACCCCACCCCTCTCCCGTACGAGCTACTACCCCCCCCCCCCCCCCGAAACCCACCCCTCTCCCGTACGAGCTGCTACACCCACCGCGCGTCCGCTCCACCGCCTCCTTCGGTTCCGTTTTTGTTTTACATTAACTTCCTCCTTCTTCATTCTTTTCTTTGGGGGCTTGGGCTTCCTTTTTTTGCTTGGCTAGAAAAACGATACCCATAATATAATATTCATATAATATAATACACAGTGGCAAGCATTATTATAATATTATAATAAATAAGCCAATAGGTAAGAAAGACCGGTACGTACTGCTCCCATTTCATTGACAGTTAGTAATCAGACGATAGTTGGATTGCTTGTAATCTTTATGATTATTTGACTAATTCATCAGAAAGTGGGTGTTTTAATTAAAGACACAATTGTCTCCTGGCCAGAGGGTTTTCCTAACCATCCCTACCCTTCCTTGGAGGGGACGAGCAGTCGGTCACGTAGGCTCAAAGTAATGGCTTACATGGAAAATCATCGAAGAAAGAAGGGAGATTTCGTTACTGAGAAGTATAATGCTTTGCAATATGTGGACATTGAGTTGTGAAACATAGGTGCATACCTAACATGCTTAACGACTTTTTAACTTACGGCTCCCATTTTATTGAAAATTAGTAAACAGACGATAGTTCGATTGTTTAACGACTTACCTGAGCCTCCATGCTTCTATTCGTCTTTGGAACTTTCAAGTTCACACCACAATTGGTCACAGGGTTGCCACCTTATAAAACGTTAATATCCCAGGGAAGAGTCTACGTCACGTAGGTCTACAATCCAAGGCGCTGGATTCCAAGAACGCGGAATGAACTTCGGCCGAACTTACCAGAATGCCACCAGCCCTCCGGGGAATCCCCAAAATACACATTCTGTGTTTCATTGGTTTGATCCTTGATCCTAACATTAACAATCCGGGGGTCTGGGGGTGTCCCCCAGATTTCATTTTCCAATAAATGTACCATCATGAACAAAAACCACTGGCGGCTAGACACCCGCAACGGCAACGTTTTTTTTTTTTTTTTTTTTTTTTTTTTTTAAAATCCAAAAGGTGACTTGCCTACAACCTACATTAACCTCCTCCCAATAGCCCTTAAAACTAATTTGAGGTAGGGATCAACTATGGCAAATTACAACGAATATTCCATTAAAAAATTTATTTTCCATCAATATCACAGGTAAGGGTTACGTTTTAAAATACTCCGAACTTCTTCATAGCTGTTTCGCACTCGTCCCAATTCGTCGTTCAGGTGTTTGATAGAGTTGTTCATGTCAATGACGCTTTTCTCAAGAGATTCAATGGCGACTTGTTGATCTTCAAGGACCAACGCCGAGTCCAGTGTAAGGTTTGCTGTGAACTCCTCTTTTCTTCTTTTTGCAGGTGGTGAAGTCATAAAACCTGGAATACCAAATAATGAATAGCTATCTTCCTCGTAACACGGCAGAGTTAGTGGTTATGAAAGAGACTTCCCCAATCCTCATATGAAATTTAGCGGTGGTGTACCTCCACGTACACATGAAATACCTAGACTACAGAAGACAACCCCAGAGACAACGGATCCTAAATTTCCGCTCTAAGGGTACGGTCTTGAATCACGTCAAACACTTCACGAAAAAGGAGTAAGGTCTGATGACGTCAACCCAAGCGATCATTCGCGCTACGTTCTTTCTATAAAAAAAAAAAAATAATAATTGCCATTAAAAAAGAAAAGCTTAGTCTCACATCTACTTCAATTTTGCAGAACGTATCTACTTTGTATCTACAACAAATAGCCATCCAAATATTTAAACTCTACCCGTATTCGTTCGTGACTTCATCTTCCCAACTTCGAACAGATAGGTACCTATTTCAATGATTCCAATATTTGAATAAGATCAAGGGTAAAGATAAGTATGTTTATTTGGAATAGAGCACCGTGTATGAAGAAATTGTACATAATGGATTTGATGAATAAAATTCTTGAAATGAAGAATAAATTTAATGATACCTAGTCTACACTAATAAATTAAAAAGTAATCTCGGCCATTATATTTTCACTAAATACAGCGAATAATACGATAAAAACTTGAAATAAATATAAGTAACACAATTCAATTACTAGAAACTGTATATATATTCTGTTAACGATTTTTATTTTTATTTTATCGGATGTTTACAAGTTACCTATTTTTCCCCACCGTTTTTGCTCCGCTTTTTCAATATCAACAGAATTCAGCGGAGACAATATCAAGTGCCTACTCATGAAAAAGGGTGAGATTGTTTTGCAAAATGTTCTTGATGGGCACAAAAAATGTTCAAAACGTAAAGACTTTATCAATAAAATCGCTTAAAATAAACGCATTAGTTGGTTAATGACAAGAATCATTTGAATATGCGAAATCAAGTAGGTACGTCAAAAACTTGATCAAATGTTTACTTTCAAAGCTATTCAATTTCAATTCAAGCAATTACACAGAATATGATTCATATAAGAAAATCGGATTAGGAACGTTACATTGCACATCTGGACGTTCTCAACTGAGAATCGTTTGAGCAAATGATTTCGTTGTTTTCCTCTTCAATATAAATAGATTTATTGTAGTCACCACCAACATATCCCGTAAATAGGCATGGCTGTGTTCATCAAAATGATCCAAGCATACACGATGGTATTGAACTGAAAATAATCAGCCTTTTTTAGCCACTAAACCACCTCACATTATGACGGAAGATCTTTGAGAATGTCATTTTGAATGTTCACAATGTCACAAGGGTTTTACAACCAAAAAAGGCGCAGCAAACCATTGCAAATTGTGGTTTCAAGCATAATGAGGTGTCGACTGGCCTACTGAACTCAAGCTTCAGAGCAGAAAGCTAGGTACCATTGACGTCAGAGGGCTTGGGTTTCCTTGAGGATGGTCCTCAGTACCCTTGCTGTGTAAGTCAAGTAACCCTAACAAAAACTGTATAAATACGATCATCTGATCCGACCTACCTATTATTCGTCTAACCGAAACTCAAGGTTATGTAGGAACCTATTTACCATTCTTGTTCAGTGTTCATGGAATAGTATTCAATTAAACTAAGGGTAGATGCTTTCAGAACACCGTCACTGCACGCCATGGGCTTCATCCATGGCTTGCACCCTTGATACGTACCTACAGGGAGCTTGTCTCACAGATCGACCATCTATTAGGCATTGTTCACAGCAGCAGTTCTCCATGGATGTTCTCCCTCACTTTTCCGAGATCTTGAATATACCTAATAGGTCAGTTGTATTCGAACTCTTGGCAGAATGAATTCAAGAGAGATTTACAACGATGTAAGTTTGTGAACATCTGCTGAGTGTTGGCTAATGGCGAGTGGCTCGCACCTAACAGAAGATTCAGGACCTCAACTTAAATATAAGCTGAAGTTGTGGATAGGCTCCAAAAAACTTGAGGATGCTGAGACAAATCTAAATCTACATAGGTAAGTGCTGGGCAAAGTCGAGATCTTTCCGAAAAAGTGCTATCTGATGGGTATCTCATAATAAAAACTGCTATTGAAATTGACTGCTCTTGACCTGCTTGCACCATCTGCTCCACTGCACTACTACGTCACACGTAATCTTCCTACACATCTATTGGCCAAACTAAACGGGCTTTTGAGCTGAAAATTGTAAGTTGGGGATTTTTTACGTGTGCTGAATCCAAATCTGAGGTCAAAAGTGTGAAATTCCAACAGCTGCAAGTTCCCAGTTTGTTCTAGAACCTGCAACTGTGATTCACACTGAAATGGAGAGGAGGTATTGCCTCCTAGACAATGGAGCTTCAGACTAACAAGGTCCGCCGCTAGGAGCGCTAGAAGATGAAGGACCTAAGGAAAATAGTGGTTTACATGACTTTTCACTGGTTGATACCTTGCGCCATCCCTTTTCTCTCAACTATTTGTTCCCCACGCCATCAATCTCATCAATACTGGTCAAAAATGAGGATTATATTATTAATAAGTAAAATAATAACGACACACACAAACAAAAAGTTCCAGTCATGCAGCATGATTGTATGGGCGAGTTTTCGTAAATTATATATAGTATTATATGTCAAATAGTAATGAAATTTGAGCAATTCAGAAGAAAGTGTTTCATTTTTTACAAAAATTATCTAAAACCAAAAACAGCTTGTGTCTGTGTTGTGTTCGTGACTGCACTTATAGGCAACAAAAGAAGAGCGAATCGGTAAGGGCCTTGTTTACATGCTACGCTCTACCTCGAGCTTCTCATACTTGGAGCCCCATAGTGGATGAACCCACATCGCAACATCGCTGCTAACCACAAGGTGAAATAAAATATTTTCATTTCACTGAAAGCTCCTCTCATTTCCACTCATTTTTTACCTCTTCAAATTGCGGTGATTGCAACGGTGCGATTTGTATTTGGTGAACAGTAATGGTGCCACATATGCTTCTACCGTGAGAATACCTCTGGGCAAAGAAAAACATCAAAACTTCGCACTGGTTTCCTATGGTAAGTATTTAAAAGTTTTTTTTTTTCAGTTTTCTGATGTTATTTTAGAGCTTTAAACTACAACCTAAGATCAACGAAAACCCCGAACGTGCTCAAACCAGCACTTTTCCATGCCAATTAAATAACTATACAAAATTTTGTGTAAGGTATGTTGGGTAAGTAGGCACTTACTGGAACTAGTTCTTAACTTGGTCGCTTCCGAAGAATTGTCTGACTCCTCCTCCTTCTTCGACCTTGAACAGAAATTAATAACATAGAAATCATGAGCGTACAACAATACCTAAGTTATCAAGATTGCATAAACTAGAACTTGTAATTTTCGATAATAGTACAATCTTTGAAATACTCGTACTAAATCTCCAGAGGCTTGGACCTCTTTTCACCTCTTCTTCGGATTATCCAATAGCAAGATTCCTCTTCTCTTTAGTGAAAAATAGGTATTACCTAAAATAAAAATCATGTATATGCATTTGTATTTAGAATTTTCTTATCTCTTCCATTTTTTCGACGGTAGTAAATACGCTACTAGTATTGCTTTATGAACCGAACCAGAAGATATTAAAATCACAAGTGATGAAATCGACTCGTAAAATACTTTCTGGAACATCCCCAATTCAATAAGTAACCTGAAAACACACATTCATCCAAATTAGATAAATGTATAAGTATACCTGAGTGAGGTGGTATGTAAGAACTCGGTTGCAAGGTTGCGATCTCCAGGTATGACAACAAAATATAACGTTAACCGAGTCCTTCTAGTTATCATGACAAAATGCAGAAGAGGATTTCATACAGACTGTATAGGTATATTGAGTAGGTACTATTTGTGGTACTTTTCTTTTCTTCAATTCAATTTACACTGAAAGATCAGTCTGTCGAATTCAAATTTGTGCCTATTCAGACCAAATAACACATTAAAATTCGTCATTCAAAATGACCATACCTACGAGTATAAGCGATTTTTTTTTAATTTTGCGCCTTTATAATCTTGTTAAATTAAATTTGAGTACTTGTGTGCACAAAAGTTGTTGACTATTAATTGTATGGCTACAAAACTTTAAAAAAAATAATATTCTGCAGTAAAAATCAATTTCATGACTTTAAACAATTGTTTTCCATTTTTATTGATTATATTTAGCTCTTTGTAATGACATTTATGCACAATTTCATACACAGTTTTAAATGCTCTAAAGTTCATGGTTCATAAACTTTTTCTGAGTAATATTCTACTAAAAACTATAAATTTATGTTTAGTCTTTTTTGCCATTTTAAGTGATTTTTTTTTTTTTTTTTTTTTTTTTTTAAGCACATTTTAAAAAGTTATCAACTTAAGCTCAAAACATGATAACTCATCCTTTTTTTAGAATGCTTGATTTTTTGGCGAAAGCACGATTGTTTTATCTCAATCCTAAGAAGAGTTACTGTCAAGAATGACACATAAAAATATTCGTACGTACAAAACCGGAAAATTCGAGGTCGTTTCAGAATGTCTCGAAACGGGTTTCAATTAAGAAAATCTTTATTTTTAAAATTTTGGAGCCATTGCAATAGCTCCATATTTTACGTAAATTCGCTAAAAGCCTTGCTTGTCAATGTGACCTGAGGATAAGTACTTATTTATGGATCACTACTAGTAGATGGGTACACAATCTAACTTAGGTGAATGAAAAATACCCATGTGCGTATTTTATACCTCAAAATGAAGGTAGATTCTACTGTGATAATAGCCTCTACCCGGTACCTAAGACATCACATATCCATCAAACATTAAAACTCACTGTTTTTCATCTACCTTACACACCATTAAAAGGTAGATCCCTAATCATTATGTTCAGGCAATTTTCTAGCCCATGGGTATTACCCATTCAGTTTCAGCTACTTAGTACAGGAAGACGACACATTTTTTATGGGATTGTACTCAGTTCTTGCGAGTCATGGGGTGATGGCGATGCGGTCATCCACCTACCAAGGAGAGGTGTCATTTAGGTATCCCAGCCGCAATGGAGCTGTGAACAGTTGAACTAAAATTTTTTTACCTACACAACAATCAGTGATTTTCACAATAGTTGCATGTTTGGCTGCCTGAACAATGATTATGAAATCTGTAACAAGTTTTTGAACCACAGGCAACGATATAATGAAAAACCCCTCAGCTGCAACACAAACGTTGCGAGAATCAAGCTGAGCCTTACATACGAATAGCAGGTAAACACACGTTGTTCGGCCATCATAGCCTCCATTGCGACTGTGATACCTAAATGGCCTCTCCTTGAAAGGAAACTTATAGCACCCGCACCAACCCATGGCTCGCAAAAGCTGAGTACAGTCCCATCAAAAATATATACACTTCTCGTGGTCACCCTATACACAGTCACTTCCATCATTATAAACACAAATTGATGTAAATAATAATTACAAAAAACCTTCATTTACTTACTGCAAATATTACATTCGTGGAGTTAGTTGCCAATGTTATTTCTTTGACTTCATTCCACTATGCACTACCAAAGTCAGAATACCACGTAGAAGACTCAATTCAATCTCACCAAGGACAAAAGTAATTTGTTCCTACACTTCACATAGATACGTACCACAATGATAAACATTAATTTTTCAAACCTCGAAAGTTGATTGGTTTAACTTTTCTTCCAGGTAGGGTTACCCAAATCAAAGGGAGTTAGAAATAAAATGGCATTAAATATTACAAAAGGAACCCGTTAGAATGAAACCCAACAAGTGAAGCCAATACCAAGTAATATGAGCTTATAAATATATGTGATCGAAAACAAACGTTATTTATCAACAAGAGTAAGTCGACATGACAAATGAGGAGCTCCAACCAGAGCAGGTTCTTCTGGCTTTTGAAAATCCAAGCTTTCCTCCCTCTTCAACTTTCTTGACTTGGGTCCGTAAATAAATTAATGATTCAATGCATTGCATTAATTTTCTCTAGCTCGGCCCAATGTGGAAGTAACCTAAGACACAATACGCTGAATAAGATACATCCTCCACTGCGTTTTCAAAATTTGGGCTTCCTCATACTTCCCTCTAGGCCTTGTGACATTATCATTACTGCAACATATTATGTAAATTAGAGGTTTGTTTTTCGATTAATAAAGCCTACAGATCGGCATACATTATTTTATATAAAAGATTTATTTTATATCATTGAGTCGACGATTGAAAGACGATTTTCAAATAAAAATGACCGGACTTTGTCTGGCACGGACTTGTGGCTTCTGCCATTGGGTACTGAGAACGTATAGGTTTGCTTCCGCATTGTAAAAAAAAGCCACAGTTCCTTTGAGCCTGACGGCTAAAATTAAAAAACATGAATATGCTTTAGCCGTACACGACTCACTCCTCGTCGATTCTCTGAACCCGACCCCCCATCGGCCTCTGAACTCTGTTTATCATTCAAAACAAAAAAATGTTTTAGCTCCTCGCTCTCACTTTATTATAGAAATGATCACGACCATTGAGCTCTTGTGAGATGATTATCTCCTAATAGAAACTCGCGAGTAAACATTCACTTTATTATAGAAATGATCACGATGATTGAGCTCTTGTGAGATGATGATCTCCTAATAGAAACTCGCGAGTAAACATTCACTTTATTATAGAAAGAGGCTAAAGAGGCTACATACGAAATTACAGCTTCCTATAGTGTAAAGTATAGAAATTACCTATTAAAATAATTTAACCACCGCTTCACAACTCTAACCGTTCTCGCAATATTCGGATCACCTGCTATGAATCACATAATCGAAACACCAGCTCAATGAAATCATCAGAAATTAACAAGCGGTTGCAATCATGTTCACAATATCAATAATTGAGAATGATCACCTGTGTGTAAACAATTATTCATATAACCATGCTCATAACTCAGCTTCTTAGCCACGCATTTTGCAGTGGATAACATAGTATGGTTGGATAAATCGAGAGCTTTCGAACGAATGGTCAACGAATTATGTGGGATGAAAAACGACGAAGTATCATATCCCTAGCAACGACTCGGTTGTAAGCGGAAATCATCACAATTATTGGCGCTACTTTCGTTGCACTCTCGTGGGACATTTTTCGGTAGTTAGGTCACGGCTAAAGCATATTCATGCTAAAATTAATATACATGAATAAAATCTAGATAAACCCCCATTTGGAAATGTTTTGCATCAAATCGATTGAGTTAGAAACAGAATGTACCTACTCCACAGCAGTCGACTACAGAATTGGAAAGTACTGATAATGATAAGTAGGTACTGACATACAGTACAAGTCAAAGAAGCCTATGAAAGATGAATCCTGTCAAACTGGCAATGGTAAATAGCTTTCTCGTGCCTATAACATGATTTGACAGATCATTCAAATCCTGGTTTCAATTGGAATCATGCCACTTGCAGTGTCTCTTTGACACCTTGTTGCTTAAATCATTACATAAAAAATGTATAAAAATTATCAATTATAATCATCCTGAGAAGAAGTGGTGTTTTGAGGTTTTTACGTTTCCTCAACCACAGAAGAAGTTCATTTGACTACCTAGAGCCTAACCCCCATAACTGCTGAGAATTCCATCTAAATCGTGTTGACAAGAATAACATTTGCGCATGCCTAAAGGCTACCATTGACCTATCCTTCTATCCTCCACATTTGAGCGATATGGAAACATCAAGTTCACTGTTTGGGAGGTGAGGGGAGGAAATAGTTATGGCTTTTCCTCATAAAGTTTATTCAGATCATCCGAGCGCTTTCGCTTTACAGCATCATCAGGGATTTATATAAATTTAAGAACCTCTAGTTTATATAAAAATTGCATTTAGAGTATCACATGGGTTGTGGGGATCACCAGGTCTGCTTGGGGGTCAATGTGTGTAGCATATTTTACTATAGTTGATAAGTTCTTATCCTTCTGGATTTAATTGGGTGAAATATCCGGCTATTTAATGTAGTTAGGCTTATTTGTACATAGTTGATGTTTATTCAATAGAAAGCTACAATAGAGTGGTTTATACCCCTATGAGGGCAACCTTCCAAGTGTGCTGTGTACTTGCGCTATTGTGGGTAAGTATATGCAGTTTTCCGTAGATTTCTGATTGCAGATTGGCGTTACGAATTATAACTTGACAAAAATTTCATACTTTTCAGTTACTACACGTTGTCTATTATTTGAAAAAAGGTTGAAAATACATCAGGAATAGAAAATTCAGATCAAACAGCGTGGTTGGACTAGGGACACCTCACCTCAAAACCAGTGTAGCTGAGTGGCTCAAATGACTAGAATAGAAACATCAGGTAATGAAGGCGTTCCTGGCGTTTTCAGACGTTCCTAGACTCATGCTTGCTGAGTGTTACAGAAGACTTTGATCAAGACCATGGCTGTGAACCAGAACTAGCGATAGTCTTTCAAGCCAACTGTAACGGCCCAAAAATATTTGATACCTCGACAGGAGTTCGAACTCGCGTCGTCACAACTACGAGGAATTATTATTAATTTCCCGAAGTTGCGACACTCTAACGATCAGAGCTATGAGGCCAAGGTGACCAAACCTCTTCGACTGTGAGAGTTATTTTCCTGGAGCGTAACATTTCCCCGGAGTCAAATACCAGCCGTCTCGGCTGGTTTGGGGTCGGACGAATGACGATGTGTAACTGCGGGCCGCTGGCTCAGCAGATGCTCGCTGGAACAAGTCAGCAGTCGAGCGAGGTCATTGTCACGGTGTGTTTTGACTCAAGTGAGTGAGGAAATGAAAGGCATAACAACAGGAAATGTGATGTTTATACAGTCTTCTGGCTCGAGAGTGATTTAATTAATTATTGTTTCGTATGATTTCGGGTCCTACTGACTGCGCCACTGTAACGGCCCAAAAATATTTGATACCTCGACAGGAGTTCGAACTCGCGTCGTCACAGCTACGAGGAATTATTATTAATTTCCCGAAGTTGCGACACTCTAACGATCAGAGCTATGAGGCCAAGGTGACCAAACCTCTTCGACTGTGAGAGTTATTTTCCTGGAGCGTAACACAACACTTAACCCTATGCTTCAGCGCGATAGACAATAATTGTCAAGGAACAACAACCTGTGCAATCCCTGTAAAAAACATCAGAAACGGATGAATGTTGTGGGTAATAATGACAAGGATCTGCGGACACACGAACAGACAAGAAACCGAAACTGGTCATTGTGGACTATATAAAACGCCCGAGGGAATTTCGGATTTGGAATAAACGAATTCCTCACCTGAAAAAATAAATACAAAGCGTAGTCCAATCAATTTGTCCACATATAAGTTAACATATTACAAATTCTACGGAATATCACTCATTGTCCTCAATTCCTTATCTTCCACTACAGCTGCAAGAGTTGGTTAGCAAGTGCTACCTTTTTCCCTCAATTTTTGCTTTAAAACTTACGGTTTTTTACGGCATAGCGCCATACTAAAACTAAAAAGTTTTTATTTTTTATCAAAAGATACTGGTAGCTATAAAGAAGCCTCCCCTTCTTCCCCGATAGTCTTTGCTGTAAGAACCAGGAGTCACCTGCACATCCGTGGCACCATCTAAACAGTTGTGTTGGTCGAAACTTACTGATTTAAATCCAGTGGCGGCCGGTGGTCTGCAAAAGGAGTGGGGCACAAAAATATTTACCTATTTGACAGTCAAGAAGAGCATTGAGGTTTTTCTTCCATTAGTTTTGTTTTCAGTGTGAATTAACTTTGACCTAAACACATGATACATAAATCCCACTTGGGTCATGTCATGCCTTGGGCAACTGTTATGAAAGTATATGGCTACTAAATAATAATCAATCATTATCATTAAATATTATTGATAAACTAAATATAAAATAATTAGATAATATATATTAAATTAAAAATACTATCTTATAGGTACCTACTTACCAAGTATCTAAAAATTTTAGAATGGACTATATTATTAATAAAAGTACTAAAAATTATCAAGGCTTCAATTCGAATCATCAACTCAACAACTTCCTAGAGCCACTCATCTAATCCGAACCCTGGGCATCGTCAAGTAAATGTCCTAAAAAGGCTATATAAGAAATCACAGCTTCCTAGAGTGTAAAGCATAGAAATTAACTATTAAAATGATTTAACCACCGCTTCACAAATCAAACCGTTCTCGCAATATTTGGATCACCTGCTATGAATCAAATCATCGAAACACCAGCTCAATGAAATCATCAGAAATTAACAAGCGGTGGCACTCATGTTCACAATATCAATTATTGAGTGTACACAATTATTCAAAAACCTTGCTCATAACTCAGCTTGTTGGCCACACACTTTGCAGTAGTTAACATAATATGGTTGGATAAATCGAGAGCTTTCGAACGAATGGTCGACGAATTTTGTGGGTTGAAAAACGACGAAGTACCATTTCCCTAGCAACGACTCGGTTGTAAGCGGAAATCATCAAAATATTTTTGTGAGCAATTTTCCGTGACGTTTTTTTAGTTTATGTGCCATAGCAAAGACATAAAGAAACTAGTTGATTGTTCTCTACCCAATACAGCGAGTCTATTTTATTTATTGGTATCGCGTGAGCAAGTTTTCGTGACGATTTTTCAGTTAATGTGCCAAAGCAAAGACATGAAAATGTCAAAAATGTCAAAATCAGTACCTGACTAAACTTCAACTTACGTAAATCCGTCGATGAAAGTCGTCCTAAGGTGTGAATTCTATTCAAAGTGATTGTTGATTTTTCTTCATTCCCCACAAGGGATGCCAAAATTTATTTTTGTAACTATCATTCGTAACTACCGACGGAGCTACGGTTATGTAGCTCTACACATAGAACAACGCACTCCAACTCGACCGACAATACAAAGAACTTTATTACAAAAGATGTATTCAACAACTTAGGACTGAATAAAAATAGGCACTTAACACAACACTATAATACGGACTTTACTTTAGAGTAAATTCTTGGGAACAACCGGACGAACTTAAAGAAACATCACATATTACTTGTAGAGACAACAAAACATTACCACGAACATACCCAACAGGGAACTCAGCATGGAGTGACGAGAAGGAATCAGTGTGGCTAATGGAATAAACCGAAACTCCTCTAGTGGAAGCCACTCATAACGTAAAGTTCATTCTACGGTCTTTAGAAAAGTTGGAAACCCTGTCTGGGGCAGAGCCCCCCAAAATCATGAGAAATATCCCGTTATGACCTCTTTTTCCCGTTCCTTGCCCCGTAATTCCCGTTTCTTGCCCTTTATTTCCCTTTTTTTCCCCTTCACAGTCTAACCTGAATCGACAAAATTTCTCTCTTGATAGAGTGATATCATCGCAATCTACGTACTTTTTCGCTGGTAGATGGATCTTAAACCTCCTTGGATGGAGCGTAAATCTATTCCTTCTAGCATCCACCTTGGAGCCACAGCATGGAGCTGTTTGTAAAGTCTTCATTCCAGTTTGTTACTTTTTTCCCAAATGTACTGGGGCAATGTCCCGATGCCCCCCCCCCCCCCCCCCCCCACGAGCCGCCCCTGTTTAAATCTCAGTTGAATACAAACATATATTTTTCTGTAAAGAAGCCCTAGAAGGTAGCTACCTAAACTACTCAGCAACTGAGGCCAAAGAGGGTTACTCATTGGTCTGAAAATTTCGGGATTACTATTTTTTTATGAAAGTAGATTTCTTCCAGAGAATTTTGACATCATCTGCACTTGACTAGGATGAGTGGTTTGCTTTCTATTATTTTTTGAAGTTTCGGTAAGAAGTACCATCACTCTACAAAGTGGAGAGAGGAGGGAAGGGCTAATCAGGCGGGAGAGGCGCAATGATGGAGCTTTGAGCCAAAACTGAAAAATATCATAAAGAAAACAACTTATCGTAGAATACTGCGGCTGGTGTCTGTATTCTTAGATTTTCATCTACTTTAATTTAAAAAGAATAATAGAAACGTGTGGGCATCCCTCATTATGAAACCATTCAAACCACAGAAATGTCCCTGTAACCTCACTATAATCAAACCTTAGATTGAAGATATCCACAAAGCTGTTGGTATGGGGTTTTAGCCTGAATGTTATGCCCTGGATAAATAAGACCATCTACTACCGAGATTGCTTTTTGACATTTTGGAATGATGGCCTGCAATTTGGAAGAGGAGTACGATTGGTGGGGGATATCTGGTCTGCTTGTCACAGGTGCTCTAAAGACAACACTGACCCTATACACTAACCATGGTACAGTTGATGCTCTTCACTTAAGACTCGTGGAAACTGGGAAGTGGAAGCGTAATATCCACACTCTAACTCATTATAGACAACCGAGCCACACCCTGATAGCATCAACTACACTCGGATATATCCCAGAAATGAAAATGCCACATCGAGAAAACATACATGTGGCAAGATGCAACGACCTATCTGATAGACAAAAGGAAAAAAACTGGGATAGAATAATCCCCGTACACAACAGATATGACTGGCTTGTTATATCGATGGATCCAGAGTGGGTGTAGGTAGCGAAGAGAGGACTGAAATAGCTTATGCTATAGCTAAGTACTTCACTTATTCCTTTTCCATGTTATAGGGTGAGCTATATTCCATTATCAGATGTGCGGATAGCCTACTATAAAATAACACTGATGAACAAATTACTACAACTAGAAATAGACGAAGAGTCATCCACACGTACTGTCAGGCCTGCATCAAAGCACTGATGAGTCCTGTGGCAATCTTTGATCTGGTTAAAGACACTGATGTACTGTGTGTACGATTCAAGTATATTTATGTTAATTGGGTACCAGGTAATGAAAGACATAGAAAACGAAGAATTAGAACATCTTGCCAGTCTGGAGTCAAGTTAACAGGACCGACCACGGCACTGTTACTAAAGGCAATGCGAGTAATTCTAAAGCCTATGGACCATAAAATAACTCACAGAATTATGGAGGAAATAAGCCACAAGAGATAGGGAGACTAGTTAGCGCACATAAGAACATGACAAAAATCGGACAGACCGGATAACATCACTATCGAGAGCAAAGATTAGAAGAAAAAAAAAATGATGGTTCTCATTGGCCATTTTAGCTTTAAGAATGCTCTGTTTCTCATATCCAAGCACAGCGGTCAGGAACTAGACAAAAGTTCGGCTGCGATGCCGACGAAAACCCATGGTGAAAAACGATACTTTGAAGTACCAGAAAACCAAAAATTCAAACCCCAAAATCAAAGCGGTGCATCTCCAAAAACGGCTTTTTTCGCCATTTTATGGGTCTTGGGCCATAGAATGGATATACGTATCGACCTGCCCTTATTCACCAGCATGAGGGCGTATATATATATATATATATATATATATATATATATATATATATATATATATATATATATATATATATATATATATACAGGTTGACCATTATTTCACGGATAGCCGTGATATTAGGGTCACTCATGTTTTTTCAGTCTCTGAAGCCTATTTGTGGCATATAAATAAGAGTCACCAGTTGGGCTTTTAAAAAAAGGAATGCAAAAAAGCAGTTGCTCGCCAGAAAGAGTCTTAGCCAAGCGAGTCACTGTTATAACCTTTTTTGACTCAAAAAGTGAGGAACTGAAACAGCAACGTCAGGGGAACGATGTCTACAGTTGGGCTTGAGAGGGATTGTGTATTAAAGTTCGGGTCCTAGTGAATGTACTATTGTGACACTGCTGCTCAAAAATTATAAGCCACCTCGAGAGAATTCTACCCTATACCTTTACCCAAAGAGAAGCTCCAGGAAAATATTCCTATACGAACCGTTTGGTCTTAATTATAAACCTCTTTGACCTTGGAAATTTCACTGTATGCTGTTTACTAAATATGGTGTGTATACTATAAGCAAAATCTAAAATGTTGGTAACTTGTTGAATGTGTTCAGTAGCAATATTATATTAGCAAAGTCGATGTTCTGATACTATCTTGTAATAAACAACGACGTAAGTACCTGCTTTACTTGGGTTGCCAGAATTAAAAGGCACGACTTTGTTCAAATAGTACCTTTATTCAATAAGCATTACGAGATAGTGACACAAGTAAGAGTAACTTTTAAACAACACCACTTACATTACATAATAAGCCTCTAAGCAGACTCAAAAACGTATAGATACGAAAAACCCATATATTGTTTTAAAAACCGAGAACCTATTACCTCTGCATGCAATTAAAAAAAATGTTTAGGTAGTCGAAATTAAATTTAATATAGAAAGAATTTTATCCATCATAATCATCTAAATATGTAGATATTATCTGCCAATAAACCTTAACCCAGTTACAGTCTATAACTACCAAAACTGAATCAATTATTGAATAACTTACTCAAGAGATTACTATTTATTCCAATCGTGAATTTCAATAGAAAATCATGTTATTAGAGGTATGGATTCCTTCCACATTTTCCAATTCCTTAAAATCAAACCCCTGCACAAAATCCCACACCAAACTCCTACACTTTTTTGTATCCAAACCATTCTATCAACTCCCAAACGGAGGTATTGAAAAAGAAAAAGAGAGAACAAACACCTGGATATCTCATAGAGTTTGATAGAATCCCGAAAATTTATTCCCATGCATGAACGTAGCTGATTCTTCGATTTGAAAAACTCATGGTAGTATACATAGAATATTATTTAAATAGCTCAATTCTTCCAAGTCATTTGTTCATGAGAAACATCAGGTGACCGTGCTCATCAATCCGAGGTACGACTTACAATTTGAACGTGTTGAACATTCAAGCTGTAATCCTAAGTAACAAAACAGGCCCATTTTAGAAAAACCTTGACATACTTTTAGGGGTAATAACATTCCACAGTTTTGTGAAGTTATGTATAAAATGTGAATTACTAAGAAAGTAGGAATAGGAAATAACGATAATACTTGCATTAGCAATGATTTTTAGCTTAAAAGTAATAACGAATTAAAAAGATCAGTCTATTGAACTTAGTTCACTGTTTTACTAGTATAAAATGTCCCAATATTCATATCCACCCACGCTTCATCTAATGAAGAAATTGATAAATTGCCCCATAATCTTGTGCAAAAACCCAAAAGGAAACTGAAAGTCACTTTAGTTTGACAAAAGAATAGATTCAAGTGTAAGTGGCTCAAGTGTGTTTACATTAGCCATCAGGAACTGTGGAACAGATGGTGAAATTACATTAGAGATGAATCATTCTTGTTCTTGGTATGTATCCCTTCAAACCTAGAACTAGTTTATTGCATAAGAAGAATTATTCCAATCATATATATTTAGCAGATGAATTTACACGGCCTAAGCGCTAACGAAAAAATAAGTGGTTTGCCACAAAGAACTTCATCAAAATGGCAATATGATAAATTGTGTAGTACAAAATACGATATTTAGTGTACACGGATAATAAAAATGGTCAATTATTTATCTATTAGGAAAATCATAGGTATCGTGTTGTTATCTTAAAAGAAACAAAATATAATTATACTAACTTCAGACAAAATTTTTACTAGCTAATTAAAAATCCCAAAAACCAGACTGTTCGATTTATTGAGTTAATTTTTCCAATTAGCTTTACTTAAACTTTTTTTTTTAAAGTTGTCATTGATTTAAAGGAGACTGCCTTAACATTATTCAGAAGCACTCCAAAGCGGCGGTTAACAATTCGTGAAGGTGCGCAATGCAATTTATCAGTTAAAATTACTATTTTGGTTACTGATGAAACTGATCAAAGTGTTAAAGAAAAATCTACATAAACCGAACAACACATCATAATCTGTTATTTATACTATGAAAGCAGGAAGTTTGTAGAAAAGTCTTCCTACATTCATAGGTAACCTAAAGCATATAAAAACCAATAATTTTTGGCGAAAAGCTCAATAAATGCGGCGACAATATAATTTTACACGCCGAGTTCAAAACAAAATTAACATACCAATGAACTGTCTGTATCAGCAGAAAGAAGGGATAACAATCTAAAAACAAACATGAGAGCAAGTTGAAGAAGTTCGTGATTTTTAAAATGGCGGACTTGTACTGAATTTAGAAAATAATAAACGTATGCCGGTACTTGAGTGGAAGATATAAATTATGAAATCTCATTATGGATAAGGTGTTTTATGAATTAAAAGCTCATTGGATAAAACACTAGTACTCAATCACGAATATTGTGAATTATTAGGTGTAGCTAGAAGACTCCAAGTTTAGGTCTTACTGAATTAATCGATAAATTAATTATAAATAACTCTGAGCAGAATGGAAAATTCTTCAACTAGCAGAAACGGATCCAACCAGATTAAAAATCAACAAAAAAATGGACAAAATGGACAGCAAAGTGTATTAAACTTTGAGATAATGTAATTGTTTTCAAGTCCAGACACAGCCGATGGAATGCTTAATATAAGGGGCAAATGCGCGCAGGTGCTTACTCGCTGATGAAAGTGAACCTCCCCTGTCCAAGGTAATCCAGGAGGCCGTGGAGACGTTTCTTGATCCTTTTTTGATCGTCCAAGGCACAGCCGAGGAGGGCGGTCTCAAACCCTTTATCAACAGGTACCTATTTGCAGAAAAATGGCACTAGTTTAATATATTAGCGAATTTATATTTCCAATTTTATGGCAAAAAAGCTCGTACTAGTAAAAATTCGGTGATTCAAAAAAGCTTTTTAATTATTAGGTTTTTTGCAGTTTTTATAGATTTTTCAGCAAATAATAATGAAATTCATGTAAGTTTTTCAGAATAATTCTGTGCGCAAATTAATTAATGTCATATTTTTTCGTTCATAATGTTGTTTTTACTGGAACTCTGCTAAAAATTATAAATTTAACGATTTATGGTCATTTTTAGTGATTTATTCAGTACATTTTTTGAAATTTGACCAATTTGATGTGCTCAAATTGTTGGCCAAAGAACTCATCCTTTCGTTTGAAAAGCTTGATTTTTTGGCGCAAGAGCAGATTTTTTATCTCAATCCTAAGGAGAGTGATCATCTGGAATGACACACACACACACACACACACACATATTAATATATATATGAAAAAGCTTTAAACTCTAGGAGTCGTTCCAGAATGCCTCAAAACGGATCTCAATGAAGACATTTCAAAAAAATTTGATTTCAAAATTTTCCGAGTCATTGCGTTTTGCGATTCCGAGCATTTTCCGATTTGCATTTGAAAACAACGGGCGTCGCACGCCTCCTCTCGTGTTCTTGAAATGCTGAGTTTGGCGTTGGATGGGGAGATCCAAGACCTGGAAAACCAATCTTCTCCGAACGTAGCATATATGCTATTAGTACGAGTCGTATCTCTTATGGTACTGGCACTCTCCTCTCTCTCTCTATGAGTGTGGATTTAGGCCCCCATTGCACCACGGGGCGCCTAAGTTCATTACACACTCTGTGTTCCTACTGCTTTCAATTGTTAAAACATCATGGTAAACAGGTTAGGTATACAGGTAATGGATAACCTTCTAAACCTCCCTATGATCGACGAACTCCTCTGCTCCTCTAGAAACATTTGTAACAACCAAAAATTATTCCCAAAGAATAATTGCTGGAAGCTCTACTCCACCAAGAGTTGAATATCTACTCTTTGGCGTGGAGATTGGGGCAGTAAACATAACCACTAGTGTGGTTATCATCATTTTGCTTTAGAATTCGGGGCCAGCCATCTATTCAAGAGTTCAGAGAAACTCAACGTTTTGGCAGTTTTAGCCAATGACTGCATAGTTCCTACTCTCCCAGTCGTTCACACACTGTATTCATGACCCAGGCAATTATACGACTTCTTATAAACCTCTAGCAGTTACCTCTTAGATAATAGCTGCTTTAGGGGAGACAAATCGAAATACCATGTCACATCACTACGATGCTTTATCATAGAAACCACGTGTCATATTGTAGATACCAAGGCCATCTGATTAGCACCCAATGACGCTTGTCCTAGACATAGTAGATGCCATGCATCATATGGAGATGTTATGACCTACTAGAAACTCTGTAATATTAGACTCTGGATATTGCTCACAATTCCCTGCAGAACAGTGAGCATTTTAACTCTCATGTTGATTGAGAGGAAATGCTGGACCATAAGGAGGAAGTGCAATAGGAGGGAGGGGGGTGAAGGGGCCTCTCAGTGCTCACCCACCAATACTTTTCAGCCCTACCTTACTACATTTTCCACCAATTACAGCCAAGACAGAGTAGAGCCAAATAAACATGCAACAATTATTCTGATTCCTAATAATGTTTTCAGTCTGAGTAATGACTTTTGTATTCAGAGGGATCAAAACTTTCTTTAAGGCCAATTAATTAGATTGCTGAAGATCGGGGTTTGGTAATCACTATGCAGCTCCGTCTGCCCTACTTAAAATACAACAACGTTAAAAGAATTTAACGGAAATCTCCTAATTTCCCCTTAAAACTGGAAATTTTGCCAAAAATTTACAGAAAACTTGCGCTGTTCTGTTGGTAGCTCTGCCGATGCCCAACTCCACAGCGTGGCTCCATTTTGTCTCATCTTTAATATGTTCACCATGAATGCAACAACGTGTGCTCATTTTGTCAGCTTTTAATTCTCTTTTTGTGATATATTGTTGTGTCGATATTATTTTGCGATTCATGCTTTTTCACGTTCCGAAGATTATTATCTCATGGATGTGGAAGGAAATCCGCTTTTACCGGTGTTATGGCTGTCGAGGTTGGATGACGCTGGTCCCTCAACTCCACAATACGATTCCACATCGTAGTGAAGAAATGAAGCGATCTGCACCTCCAGATATTTCCCAAGATCCGTCGAAGATGGGTTGTACTCAAGAATCTAAGCCTCAGGGTTTTCGATCTTCAGGATCGTGCCCTGTCGAGCATGTTTCTTGCCACACTTCTTCTGCCTCAAGAGAAGAGAAAAATCGTCGCCGAGTGACCACCAATCCTGTAGCTTACGTCAGGAAGGTCAAGGCTGATACAACTCGCAAGCGTGTAAATAAGCTCAGGGCAGTCAGCTCCTCGGAGGCCGTTTTCTCCAAAGGATATTTCAGAAACGCCTCGGCCAGAGTCTCTACACAAATGGCCTTAATGCGACACCATGTTGGTTGTGTGAAGGATAGAGGTGAGTACGATAAAGTACAGAGAAATACATCAGCTCATAGAAGTGCCGGGCAAGGCATTTTGTCGGCTCCTCGGAGTGTCGGGCAGGAAATAAAAAATACGTCAGCTCCTCGGAGTGCCAGACAAGGGGTGGTTGATAATACTGACGCCCTGATTGATTCTCCCTCAGATCATTCTTCGGCTGTTTCCTCCCAGGTAAATTCACCACACGATTTTTATGGTTGGGATGACCAATTTCAAGGGTCCGTGGGTTCGTATGTGTACAAACACGAAGAAGATGCACCACTTCATCATGAGCCTCGTCAGTTACACTCTCCTCCACTAGGGGAAGCCGAGAGGTTGAATTCTAAGCCTGCTTGGCTTTAGCGCCAATTGGATGAAGCAAAAACTCCCCTTGAGGAGGTGCCATTTTTTGAGGACACAATCGTTGACCAATTTTTGACCTTTTTATGTGCGGGTTTGGAGCCGACGTACTATAAAACCATAATGGAAATATATACACCTCGTGGTAAATTGTCTTTGCTGGCTCCCCCGCGTTTAGACAAAATTTTGCACTCTGCGGTTGCCAAAAGCGCCCAAATCAGGGATGATTTGACAGCAAAAGGGCAGAATATACAAACAGCAGCCTTAGTAGCTTCAGGAGCGGCTCTTTCTATGGTTGGATCTGACGATTTTGATTTAAATTCCCCTGCCACTACAGAAGTATTGATTAAATTTTTATGGCATTCGTCCACTTTGGAATGTGGGAGTATTTATAACATATCAAGGGAGCGAAAGCGAGCTCTTCTGTATCCATATAGTGCAGGATTTCGGGAATCGGCAATGGCGGCTGAGGTGGGGCAGGAAAACCTCTTTGATGAAAAAGTTCCTGTCTGGTTGTAGCAGATACAAGAGGCAAAGCGTTTCTCAACTCAATCGCAACCCACGAAGCCCAAGGCCATGGTACGCAAAGAGGCACCTCAGTCGAAGACCGAGTTGACCAACTGATCTAATCAGATCCAGGGAAACTCCTTCCGCCCCGTACCTCGGAATACCCAACCGAAGGATGTCAGGAGGGGCTTCAGACGATCCTTATGGCCAGCGCGCCATCTAGAATTTCGACCATACCGAATGGCAAAGTGCCAAGATCACCCAGCCGTCCAAACGCCGTAACTAAATCTTGAGGTAAGTTGTGCAGATCGTTTGGCCCATTTTCTACCCGCTTGGAGATCATTAGGAATTCATCCTTCAATTCTCACTTGGATCAAGAGCTATCGATCCCCTTTCCTAGTCCTAATCCTTCAACATTTACTACGCATAGGAGCTATCTCAGTTTTCTCCAAGGAGAACGAATTTTATCAATATTTAATTTTCTTAGTTCCGAAGTCAGACAGATGTGTCTTTTCATTCCATTTTGAATCCGAAGCACCTAAATAAATGGTTAAGTTTAAACCACTTCACGCTAGATGACTTTAGATCAGTAATCCGTTTTCTATGATTATAGGTTATAGATTTTACGGATGCGTACTTTATAGTGCCGATTCATAGGGAACACAGGTTTCCTAGTGTTTGAACGGGACGGCCAACTTTATAATATGAATTGCCAAGCCATGGGGTTGGCTTCCACACCATAGGTGTTTCACAAGTTACTCTGCCCAGTAGTGAAGGAACTTCGTAAGAAGGGTAACATTCTCATATCCTACCTTGATGATTCGTTAATCCTAGCAAATTCTCAGCCAGACGTGTTCAGACTCCATTACAACTTCAATACAATTATTTCAAGAGCCAATTTTCACCTTCCTGGGGCAGGTTGATTATAATTATATTAGGAAGGGAAGGGGATTGGTAAGAGCGTTCCCACCCTGTTGGAGCCCCTGGTTTTGGGTCTCACTCGGTGCGGATCCAAAGGATCTTTCCCCGGCCCTGGCATCCCACCAGCTTACTTACTTTCAACTAGATGAGACAAAATGGAGACACGTTGCGGAGTTGGGCATCGACAGAGCTACCAAGAGAACAGCGCAAATTTTCCGTAAATTTTCAGAAAATTCTCCGGTTTTTAACGGGAAATTCGGAGATTTTGGTTAAATTTTTTCAACATTGTTCTATTTTACGCAGGGCGAACTGAGCTGCATAGTGATTACCGAACCTGTTCCCTTCCTAATATAATTATAATCAACCTGTCCCAGGAGGTAGGTTGATTTACAAATTATTATACTCAGGCCCTTTGGAAGTTGAGAACGTAAAAACGAAACTAATGTAAATTACAATAACTTACTATTTCTAAGATACCTAAGTTTATTATAAAACAAACTTACCTCTGGTTCATCTTTGCAGGTGGCAAGGAATGACTGACATCTCATCATGCACTGGTCAGGATCACTTTTGAACGTAATGACCAAATTATCAATCAGCTTGTTGACTTGAAACAGGGATTCTTCTTGTTGCTGAAAGAAGAATAATATAGGGAATTTTTTTAATATATGTATTTTATCATTTTCGTACACACAATAATAGTTGGCAGAACAAAATTTTACCATAAAACGTACTCCCCACGTTAAGTCTAGAACTTATGCTGTGGGATAGGAGTTGATTACAATTAAAAGTTCCATTCATGTAGCATGTTCGTATGAGCGAATTTTCGTAAATTATCGAATTGTATAAAGTTAAATTGTTTTGAAATTTGAGCTTTGAGTGCAAGGAAATCGTTAACTATTAATTTTATGACAAAAAATGTGTTCTAAATAATAATTTCCTGTTCAAGAGATTTTGAATTTTTAGCTTTTATGCAGTTTTTATCGATTTTTACCCAATTTTAATACATTTTTCAGCATAATTATGTAGATACATTAATTTTTTAATGTTTTATTTAATAGTTAATAAACTTTATTAGAGCAACATTCTACCAAAAAATATAATTTAACGATTTAGCCATTTTTAGAAATTTGACCAATTTAATGTGCTCAAAAAGTGCTAGCTAACGAACTCATCCTTTCATTTGGAAAGCTTGATTTTTAGCGCAAGAACGGAATTTTTATCTCAACGCATTCACGAACGCACGCACACACACACACACACACACATATATATATATATATATATATATATATATATATAGACATAAAAAAGCGTAAACTCTAAGATTCGTTCCAGAATGCCTCAAACCGGATTTCATTTTATTTTAACATTTTTCGACCCATAGCAATAGAATTTTCTACGAAAATTCGCCCATACAAAAAGGTACTGCGGCAAATGGCTTCCAATGCCTCGCAGAAATGTCAACAAAAAATAAAACAACTCAGAATATCTCTAAAAATCAAAAAAGAAAATCAGATATAAAAAATAATAAAATTATCAGATAATTATTGGATGAGAATTGTAATAATTTCATCCGATAATACACTTACGTTTTATCAATAATTTTATGTAAAATATACTCGCAATAATTCTATAATACAACTTTTGACATAATGCAACAGAACACTGAGCTAAACAAAGAACATACTCTCAACCACATCAATCAAAATACAAGACATTGTAGTATTTTTCGAGCTTCTTTTCAAACGTTTCCTCTTCGTTAACGAGGAAATAATGAGAAGGTTATTTGGCAAATCATTAAGAAGTTTCACACCCCTATAGTATAGGGGCCTGACCCCCCCTTGACCATCAATGACTCGGCCTTGAGTCGATTTTCTGAAAGGTAGTTTTATGAAGTTTTGTTGTTTCCGAACTCTAGATACACCGTCTTCCCAATTTTCTAACTTTCTGATGATTTTCAAAGCAACAATAAATTTAAATGGCAGGATTGTATTCTTGATCAGAAATCCTTCAGGTCATATTCATAAATCGTTTCTTTCTACTGATGACACACTTTGGTATAATCAATTAGCAAGCTGAAAATAATAAACTACAAGGAAAAAATCGGCTCTCTCTCTCTTTCTTCTCAATCTAATTTTAACAAGGTGAGAATGGCTACCTAAATCTTGTCATGCTAAGTGCGTAGTAGGACCTTTGGTGTACCTGTAACAACTCTAATGTGGTGTGAACCACGCTCAACCTGTAGCTAATCACGATTCAGGTGATAAACCGCAGTTAACAGCGTTTAAAACCGAGGTTGTAACGCTAGAACAAAGCTACAGAGCGACAGACACAAAACTAAAATTATTCGGAACTAGCCGCTCCGGCTCGCTACGCTCGCCTCCACGTCCAGCCGGGGGGCAAGCCCCCCGGGCCCCCCATTCAATTGCTCGCTTCGCTCGCAAAGTGTGACGTGTAGGGAATATTGCTCGCTTCGCTCGCAAAGTGTGGCATGTAGGAAATGTTGCTCGCTTCGCTCGCAAGGTGTGGCTGTGCAGATGCGATGTATTACAATTGAAACATGTAGGGGATGTTGCTCGCTTCGCTCGCAAACGATAGATCCCTAAGGGTAGGTTTAACTTCTGTAAGGGATGCTGCTCGCTTCGCTCGCTTGAGGAAGTTATACTGCCCACCCAACTTGGCAGACGTTTTTTTCTGTTGGAAATTTTTACAAACAAATTAAATCTTATAAAACTACGTGGAACCACAAAAAGTTTATTCGGGGATGTTGCTCGCTTCGCTCGCAAGGTATTGCTGTATATTTGTAGGAAAAAATCCGAATTTATTCTGTTGAAATGGCTCTCGCTTCGCTCGCAAGGTACCTACCTATGTGTCCCTGCTCGCAACATTGTGAAACACCTGAGTCATCGAACCCTTCACGTCAATTCTTGAGCCTTCTCGCGTCCACGGCACAATAATTTTAATCGTTTCGCCTCGCTTCCGCTCGCATTTTGACCTACTTCACGTAACTTTTTTCAATATCCGATTTCGGATTCAGATTCGGCGGGATCAAACCTTTATTTCGCCCGCAAAAACCGTTCCGAAAAACGTACCTTTATGGGGTTTATTTTAATCGGAAAAAACGTAGTTTTTCGTCGGACTTTTTGAGAAAACGGGTCCGTACTCTAGCATTTTTTTGGCGCATTTCCCGATACTTTTTTCGCGATCTGATCGCGCCGTCGTCTTCCTCGTTTAAAAACCTACGAAACCGGTATTTTTCCGAAATTTTCGACGGCCGTTTAGAGGGGTAGGGGAAGCGGGGAAGTGGAGAAAGCGCACATTAACCGTTACTTCGATCCCCCTCCCGCCCTACGGCCCATGGTTCGGCTGGGATTAGAAAATTTTAAATTCGCTTATACACCCTACCGGAAAATCCCAAGAAGATCCCACCACTCGTACACTCCCCCCTCTCAGCCGTTTGGCCGTGCATAGACACGACAAACAAACAGACGGAGTTTCATTCTTATAAATAGTATAGATGGTCACAAACGCAAGTGGATTTACATTTCGGAGGACTCCTAAAAATCACACAATGCATCACACATAGTCTTTGGCTATTTACATTTACATTTGCGTCAGCTTTTACATTTTCGGAAAAAGCCAGAATTTACGATTCTGACACATAGTAGACCAGAAAATGGCATTTAATATTTTTGTTTAAGAATGAAACACGAAGAATTTAATACAATGAAACATAAACAGAGGAATAATTATGAGTTTAAGGGCTACTAAACATACCTTGTCACGGTCAGTTCGCACTGAAATTTCGATGGTAGTGCAACGTGCTGTGACTCTTTCAATGTAGCGTTGTATGTCATCTCTGTCAGTGTCAGCTAAAAATATAATAAATAAATAAATGTGGGCAAGGTTAAAAATAAGCAAACTAACAAAATTGTGCTAAAAAACGTAGGTACCTAATTAAATTTAATTAAAATTTGATAAAAACCCAAGTCCTAACATTGGTTTCTATTGCAAAATATCGTTTACTAACGTATAAAATATCGTTTAACGATACATACTTGTACACATAAAGAGCTCAAAATTTATAAGACTTTGACGTAAATGTGTCAAGCTGCATGGAACTTTTTAAAAATAAGTTCTCGGAAAGCCGATATCATTATACATAGTGAGGTAGGTTACAAAATGATCAAAAGTTGTATAATTATAATATGCATGCCGAGTCAAAGTAGAGACTCACTTCGTTTGTCAAATATTTAATTAATAAAATTAAGTGCTTGAATCCTTGTTTTCCATTGATGTATGAACCTCATATCCTGGTTTGACTCGGCTTGCATTTGTCAGCGTGTGTGTTCCGCACTACAGGCCGCAATTTTGGAGCTGTCATCTTGAAATTTGGTAGGTAGACCTTTAAAGTCCGACAGTACTGCCAACGACGATCGTCGTCAAATCAACCAAAAACCGAGTTCGGTATTTTTTTTTTTTTTATTTTTTTTTTTTTTATTGGCTTCGAAAATAATTTCATACAGCCTTATAATAATTGCAGAGATAAACTAACTTATGTTAAACAATAGAAAAGAGAATTTTCGTCACTTCAGTTACATAAGGGAAGATGAAAGTAAAATAGTTTCGTAATTAAAATCAAATTGAAATGTTCGCTTTCTTAATAAATTCATACACTGCTTGGTAAACTGAAATATCGCCTTCTGCTAGGATGGTGTTGAGATTGAAGGGGCACGTCACACTGGTGTATACTTTTTCCAGGAGTTCAGCTCTCGTCGCATGGTATCCTGGGCATTCAAGGATGATGTGTTCTGGCGTTTCGTTGGCAATGGAGCATCGACGGCAGAGTGGGGATATCAGGTGGTTCCATTTGTGAAGCGTTTGGTTGGTGAGGCAGTGGCCGCTCCGTAGACGAGATATCGTCTTATAGAATGCCCTAGGCTGTAGATTGCAGACTTTTTGTAGCCATGTGGTTTTGCAGGGGCGTTTAAAAAGTTGTTTGTACCGGTTGCCGGATGGGTGGTTTGCAAATTCCACGCTCCATTCAGCCAACAGGGTGCGGTTTGCTGCTCTTCTTAGGTCCGTGAAAGGGTAGACTGGCTCTGGCTGTGGCTCGGGCATCAAGGCTGCTCTTTTTGCTTCCCTATCGACTATTTCGTTACCTTGAATCCCAGAATGTCCTTTAATCCAGCAAAGTTTGACCTCGCTTCCTTTCTCCCGCAATAGCATGATTTCGGTTAATATTTTCGCTTCAATATCCGTAAGACGGGACGACCCAGTAACTTGTGAGAGCTTTAGGATTGCGCTTTGAGAGTCGGACAACAATATTACACCTGAGAGCTCGTTCGTCAAGGAATTGGCATAGACAAGGGCTTTCCACATGGCATAACATTCTGCAGTGAAGATGGACGATTCGCCCCACAGGCTAAAACAGCGAACAACCTCATGTTTTGAATCGTAAAAGGCACATCCTGCCTGGTTATTTTGGAGTGATCGCCTGCCTGGTTATTTTGGAGTGATCGTGGAGTGTATTTCGCCAAGTTCGCCCCATAATACCCAGGCAAGGAAAACTCGCCCCACAGGCTAAAACAGCGAGCAGGAAAACTTGGCATCGCCAAGACAGCGAGCTGTCTTGGCAGGGGCCCAAAACATGAGGTTGTTCGCTGTTTTAGCCTGTGGGGCGAGTTTTTTAGCCTGGGCCCCTGCCAAGTTTTCCTTGCCTGGGTATTTTGGAGTGGCACATCCTGCCTGGTTATTTTGGAGTGATCGCCTGCCTGGTTATTTTGGAGTGAAGAGTTCGATATCGTTATCGCTACACAGAATGGACTGAAACCACTATAAAAGCTTTAAAAGTTGCCCTTGACGACAGTACAACGTCATTGTCGTCGTCACTGACGCAGTCATTGTCAAATCATCAAAAATTGAGTTTGGTATAATTTTAAATAGTTTTTGAACTATCTCTTAAGGCAAGTTTTGACCTTACATATTTTATGGAGAATACAGTTGCCACCACAATGTGATTCTTTTGAAATCAATAAAAATGTATTATATAATACATAACAAGCGAAGTCGAGTAGGTACATTATATACTAGACAACCAGTTTTTGAAACTTCGTAAGGAACCTGGTCAGCGGACTAGTTCATAGTTATGATTCATTTGACGGTCAGTTTTTTGACGTTGAGATGGAGAGATTCAAAGATTTGAAAAAACGGGTGAAAATATTAATGGGGAGTGTAATTTGTATACAGATCGATAGCCGCGCAAAGCGAGAGAAATTGTATACCCAGAGTCAGGTATTCTGCACGGTTGTGAACACACCGTACATGCATTGTGTCGATTATATCAAATGGCACTAATTGGGTAAAAAATCATCGTTCAATGATACCATTGATCGATATTTTTGAAACGTCGATATGGATGTTGCAACCCTAGGAGGTTGTCATTGCTGGTACTGGATCAGAGTCGTGTCAGGTCGGTCCAGTGTGTACTTACTAGGCCAGGGGTGCTCAAACGGTCGATCGCGAGTGCTTTTTGAGTAGATCTCGAGAAGAAAAAAATTTTTAATAAGTAGGTAACTAAACTACAAAAATTTATTACGTAATAACACTGCTTGCGGCAAAAGGCGGCTTTATCAATCTTTTTCCGTCTTTGAAAGCAAGGATTCCTCAGTTGAATTATGATACGTATGAGGCTGAATTATCAAATATTTTGGGACAATTCGAAATGCGTTTTTATGATTGCAGTGAATTGGCAAATATAGCATCATTTATGAGTTATCCTTTTTCATGTAAAAACATTGAGGAATTAGCTACTGAAGTAGCAAGTCAGTTTAATATGAACTCATGTTCTGTTGAAAATGAGTTGGTGCAGATTATATCAGAGATACATCTCAAAGCTACAGCATCTGATACAAATTTCTGGTGTTTTATATCTGAAGATAAATATCCGAATCTAAGGCAAATCGCCCTTCAACTGACGGCAATGTTTGGGTCAACTTACTTGTGCGAGTCTGCATTTTCTGAAATGAAGATAATTAAGTCAAAATATCGCAATCGACTAACTGACGATCATATGTCATCACGCTTGCGATTGGCACTCAGTGGTTACGCACCATCTTATGAAAAGTATGCTGAGGACATGCAGTGCCACGCTTCAACATCCAAAGTCACTCCTTAGTTGAGTTTAACACCATATGTAACTTTTTTGTTTTGTAACAACGAATAAACTCGCAATTTTGAATAACTAGGAGTTTTTTCATTGATATTGTAGAGAAGAACTTAAGTAAACCTAACCCAAACCTTGACTAAAATAATGTAAATTGTGCGGAAAGCTAATATCTATTTATGCTACAGTACACCCTACCTAGGTAGGTAGGGTGTATCGTGTATGTACGACAACCCTGCATCACACATACTTGCAGCCTTTCAGAGTCGATCGTAAGTAGTCTAAAAATATTGAGGTAGATCGCCAGCAGTTCAAGTTTGAGCACCCCTGGTTTAGTGTGTACCTACTAGGCGAGCTTAATGCATAAAACTTTTCAGACAAATAAGCGATGTTCTTTGTGTTGTTACATAAGTCAGCTCCATGTTACTGAGCCGGCAACACTATTAAGGTGTAACCTCGTACCATTAAGCGTTCCAGTTGCGATCATCTACGACCCAGGGTCCACCCAAAAACAGTTGTTTGAGCAAACTTCTGATTTTTTGAGCTACTGATTTTCGTAGCAAGCTAGCTTCCAAATGATTCGTGTAAGTTCACAACGTCGGTCCTACACTAAGGGAATGGCTTAAGGTAATAACGTAATGTAATAATTGTTAATCAACCTGATCCCTAGTGCTGATCAAGAATCAAGAAAAACCCAACAGCACTCACCAAGGTTGTTGAGGTGATCGGAGTTGCGGATGGTATCCAGCGTAGTGAACAGTGCGTCCTTGCGTTCTTCCAATCGTAAAGACTCTTTCCTGAGATCCTCAACATGGGCTTCGATCCTGTCCAGAATATTCAAAAGCCGATCTTTAGGATCTATAGCCATATCGTCATGCACTTCAACTTTCGGCGATCCGTAGTCGCTGTCCATTACGACGTCCATGTCGTCAATCTACTTCCTCCCTGAGTCACACACACCAGATAAGTGGACTGCATTAACCATACATTGACATTTTTCACAGATAAGGCAGAAAATGATAAAGCAACATATTTATATACGCTTACCTTGCATGAAAATCCCAATCAAAAACAATCGAAGAAGAAGGTAGGTAGGTGAGTGGAAAATACAATTGAGAAAGTTTAGAAACCAAATAAAAAAAACAGATGAAGTGATGGAAGATCCGAGAGAAGGTTACTTTCCTTAGGTTACTGTTATCGACCCAGCTGGCGTGGGGCGGGTACCCATTCTTGATTTCCATTGGTTCTAACATCGAAAGTCGGCCGACTTCGATATAATCGATTGAATTTCTCAATTCTCATTGGTTTTCATCAAACATTCGATAGTGAATCAAAGTTAAGCCCACCTACTTTTCCCCCTTACAATGAGCAGTGGTTATCTATTCCATCTTCGGTGCATGGGTCCATGAATGTTGAGAATATTCTAGACTGTCAAGACGACAGCCGACACCAGTTCCGTGTCCGTGACTGGAAAGTTCTAGAACTTACCTACGTCAGTGTGGCCGAAATGTATCATATTTCTATTGAAATTTAGAGACATCTACGACAAATTACTATTATGTATGACTTTTCAAGAATATTCATTAATTTAGTTATATGACTAATTCAATAAATGTGCTTCCTTATCCCTGCATAAATAGGTACCTAACTTCAAGATATAAAACTCCTCTTGTTAGGACTGTAGGAATTAGATCCACTTGTACACTTCTTGGAATAAGGTCTAAACTTGTAATAGGGTAAAGCCCCCAATAGTTGGCACTGCTAAGCGGATTCTTCAACTTCAAAACGTGATTTTTAAATTTTTTAAAAATCAGGTTTTTGGGCTTCTCGTGTTTTTATTTTTAGTTTTACTTTGAGGGAAAAATACCATTCCACCAACAGGCAGCACCATCACAGCCGAGTCATTCCAACTGACCGTAAGCATAGGGAATAGTGGTAGGTACCCAACATGAAAATAGCTATGCCAATGGTAGCTGGTAGGTAGTTACGAAAATTTGAATTATTTTATATTATTCACTTAAATAATTTTTAGCGAATTTTTGTAATAATGAAGCCTTAGCAATCGGACATTTATTCTGTTCTTTCTCCAAAGGAAAGAATAAGTTCGTTGGAGAGAACTTTTTGAGCACATTAAATTGGTCAAGTTTCAAAAATCCGCTAAAAAAAAATCACCAAAATTTCAAAGGCTAAAAATCTTTAAATTCATATTTTTAGCAGAATATTACCTATTACTTAAAAGGAGTGTAGGTAGGTACCTACTATGAATTAACAAAGCATTAACAAAATTTATGGGCAAATCTATGCAGAAATACGTACTCGAATTTCATTAAGTAATAAGAAGGTATGTGCTAAAAATAAGATAAAAACTGCAAAAAAAAACTAAAAATTCGAAATAATCCCATTTTTTAATAACAGACTATACCTTCTCAGTATTTGGAATAAATTTTTGTCGTCAAAGTGATTACATTCACAATGCTCAAATTTCAAAACAGTGTTGTAACATGATATAATTTATAATATAGGTACCTATATAATGTAACATCATATAATTTAACATACTTATCTGCCAATATTGATATATGCCTACATTGTAATTAAAATATAACATGATAATATAATAATAATATTTTACCTTCATTAATTAACTAAAATCCTCAAATTTGGGATCCGGACTTTTGGGTGACCTAGGCAGCTAATATTTTTAGGCTTCATTAATACCAACCTTGTTAGTTCGTCCCTCGTCGCTAGAAACAGATGGTGAAGCAATAGAAAATGTTTTCTGCCGCGTCCTTGGCAGCAGCAGCAGATCCCTCGCTATTTTTAGCGAATTTTCTTAAAAAATGAAGCTATTGCAATGGCTCCAAAAATTATAAAATAAAAATTTTCAAAAATTTTCTTCATCGAAATCTGTTTTGAAGCATTCTGAAATGATTCCTGGATTTTAACGCTTTTATTTATATACGAGTATATCTAATATATAAAATTCTCGTGTCACAGTTTTCGTTGCCATACTCCGGCTTGACCGATTTTGATGAATTTTTTTGTGCTTATCCGGTATCTATGAGAATCGGCCAACATCTATTTTTCATCCCCCTAAATGTTAGGGGTAGTCCACCCCTAAATTTTTTTATTTATTTTTTAGACAAAATTTTTAGTTTCTATTTTAATTAACGCCTGCCAAGTTGGGTGGGCAGTATAACTTCCTCAAGCGAGCGAAGCGAGCAGCATCCCCCACAGAAGTTAAACCTACCTACCCTTAGAGATCTACCGTTTGCGAGCGAAGCGAGCAAAATCCCCTACATGTTTCAATTGTAATACATTCCATGTATACAGCCACACTTTGCGAGCGAAGCGAGCAATTTAATGGGGGGCCCGGGGGGCTTGCCCCCCGGCTGGACGTGGAGGCGAGCGGAGCGAGCCGGAGCGGCTAGTATATATATATAATATATATATATATATATATATATATATATATATATATATATATATATATATATATATATATATATATATATATATATATAAGTATATATATGTATGTGTCATTCCAGACGATAACTCTTGATAGAATTGAGATAAAAACTTCGTTCTTCCGCCAAAAAATCAAGCATTTCAAAAGAAAGGATGAGTTCGTTGGACAACACTTTTGAGCACATTAAATTGGTCAAATTTCAAAAAATGTCCTTAAAAAATAACAAATTTCTATTTTTTAGCAGAATGCTACTCGAAAAAAATTAATCGAACATGAACTAGGACATTTAAAAATTTAAGCACAAAATTGTACTGAAAAATGTACTTAAATTTCATTAAAATAAGCTAAAAATCGATAGGAACACTTGAAAAAATTGTAAAAATCCACAAAATCGTTTGTTCATTGGAATATTACTGACAAAAAGTTAGTTTGCTATAAAATGTATAATAAGTTTTTTATTTGTCCCCAAAGTGCTCAAATTTCAACAGAATTTAACATAAATGTAATACGACCATTTATGGAAATTCGCTCATACGATCATGCTGCATGACTGGAACTTTTTTCTTAGGATTGACCTCGTTAGTTTTAGCAATATTCACTCACTTTTTTTTAAACTTTTGTTGTTGTTTGTTGTTATTGTTGTTTTTTTCAACTTTTGTTGTTGTTGTTGTTGCAATATTCACACACTTTTTTTTAAATTTTGTTTATACTTACGGATTCTTTAGCTCCCAAGCTTTTGATTGCACTCGTTTTCAGTAAAATGTATCAATTTGTAGCGGAAATTATAAGCATGCCCACAGTTGGTTGAAGACAAACCTTGCTTTCTATAGTTGGTATGAGGGTGCCCACTATGGGGTAGCCACTCTTATTTTACTTCATTATGTTTTCAACCTCATTTTCATCAATTTTTATTTGCAGAAATCATTAGTGAGATTTATCTTGCGGTGGGTTTTCCAAGATTTTGCCACTATCTATAAAAGTAATAAAGGGCAGTGTCGATCATTCAATTACCAGCATGCCAACCATTGGTAGATCCCAACAATCAGCTTGCCCTCTGTTCAATAGTTGGCAATGCTCATTACCAGGTAAGGTTTGGCTCTGAATTACCTCCACAATCTACCTGCTTTGAGCTACCCTTAGAAGACTTTTTGGATTTGCATTATCACCTACCCTTGTTTTCTTCTATTTTAGTTACACTGAAACAATAATTATTTAAGAAGTTCCAGTCATGCAGCATGGTCGTATTCAAGAGAATTTTAGTTATTTAATGAAGGTATAATATTATTATTACATTATCATGTTATATATTAATTATATGTAGGTATATAGGTATTAATTATTTTATAAGATATATCTATTAAATTATATTACCTATGTTACATTATATCAATCATATAGATATATGAATTATTATTATATTACGTTACAACATTGATATAGGTATATCATATATATATATTGATTGATGTAATTATATATATTGATAGGTAAGTATATTAATTACCTATTATTATATATTGTTACAACATTGTTTTGAAATTTGAGCATTTTGAATGCAATGAAATTGTTTAGTATCACATTGATGACAAAAATTAATTCTAAATAGGTAGGTACTTAGTAGGTAGTCTGTTATTTAAAAAAAAGAAAAAGTTCCATTCATGCAGCATGATCGTATGTAAGAGCGAAATTTCGTAAATTATCGTATTGTATAATGTTGAATTGTTTTGAAATTTGAGCTTTTTGGGTGCAAGGAAATCTTTAACCATTAATTTTATGGCAAAAAACGTATTCTAAATAATAACCTGATATTCAAATAGAGGTTCTGAATTTTTAGCTTATTTTGCAGTTTTTATCGATTTTTTAGCAAATTTTGATGAAAGTGAAGTACATTCTTCAGCATAATTGTGTACATACATTTTCGGATGTTATATTTTGAAGTTAATAAACTTTATTTGAGCAATAACTCTACCAGAAAATATAAATTGAACGATTTTTAGCAGTTTTTAGCCATTTTTAGTGATTTTGTTAGAACATTTTTTGAAATTTTACCAATTTAATGTGCTCAAAAAGTGTTGTCCAACGAACTCATCCTGTCTTTTGAAATGCTTGATTTTTTGGCGAAAGAACGAAGTTTTTTTCTCAATTCTATCGAGAGTTATCGTCTGGAATGACATATATATATATATATATATATATATATATATATATATATATATAAATATATATATATATATATATATATATATATATATATAGGTACATATAAAAAAGCGTTAAAATCCAGGAATCATTTCAGAATGCCTCAAAACAGATTTCGATGAAGAAAATTTTTGAAAATTTTTATTTTAAAATTTTTGGAGCCATTGCAATAGCTTTTATTTTCTTAGAAAATTTGCTAAAAAGAGATTACTTCGGGATTTTAGCTTTTTTGCAGTTTTTTAAGTAGGTATTTTTAGCACATACCTATTAATCAATAAGTAGATGAGAATGTAGGTCAACCATCAGCACACTAATCCCCAGCTGATTAGGAAAAAGCCCATAATTTCAATCGTCTCTTAATGCCCCAAAGAGTGTCCCGATCAAATTTCAACTTCTTTGGGATAACAGGAGAGAATTTAGGTCACTCAGCTGATTTGGAAACAGCCCATCATTTTATTCATCCCTCGATATCGAATTTCATATTCCTAGAGTGAATAGGAGAGCATTTAGCTAAGTCAGCTGATCTGGTTGGAACCCGTCATTGCATTCGTCACTTAATGTCCTGGAGAGGCTCCCGGTCAAATTTCACATTCCTGGGGTGAATAGGAGAGAATTTACTAAGTCGGCTGATCTGGTTGGAAACTGTCATTGCATTCGTCTCATAATACCCCAAAGAGGCTCCCTGTCAAATTGCACATTCCAAGGATGGAGAGGAAAGAATTTAGCTCACTCAGCTGATCAGGAGGAGCCCATCATTTTATTCGTTTCTCGGTGTACCAAATAGCCTCCCTCTCAAATTCCAAATTCCGAGGGCGAATAGGAGAGAATTTAGCTAAGTCAGCTGATCTGGTTGGAATCCGTCATTACATTCGTCTCGTGATGTTCTGGAAAGGCACCCTCTCAAATGTGACTTTGCTTTGATGAAAGGGAGAAAATGTAGCTCACTCAGCTGATCTGGAAAGAGCTCATAATTTTATTCGTCTCTTGATGTCCCAGAGGATCACCTTATCAAATTCCAACTCCCTTGGGTGAACAGGAGAGAATATTTAGATCTCTTTTTTTTTTCTTTTTTTTTTTTTTTTTAGAAACTGATATTTTCCAACATCATATATTCTATTTTCTATATACTTATTGATTTTGCAATTGGTACGTTAAAACTCTCCCGACCAACATTACTACAGTTAATAAGACGATTTTAATATCTATTTTTGATGATGGATCTTTACGAATAGAAACTTCTCGGCTCAGCCCACTAAAATAGTTCTGGTATTGTTGACTTTGAAATCGAAAGTTATTTACGCCTTAACCCACCCCATCAACATATTGACGTGAAAGGTCGAAGCGTGTCTGGTTTTTCCTTAATTACTAAGTTGTTTACTCGGGCGACATCGGAAGGGAAGACCAAGTTTACTACGAAGCAGTGAATCTAGAGGACTGTGATATAGCCTAAAACCATCTCTGGAACTCGCACGTCATTTTGCGCCCACCCATCGGTGCAGAAATTTTGAGTTTTTGAAGCATACACACACCAACATTACCTTTGTATATATATATATATATATATATATATATATATATATATATATATATATATATATATATATATATATATATATATATATATAATGTGGTTTAAATGGCCCTACGAGAGCACAATACTGATGCGAAATTAAGAAACAAAAAATGAAACGGAAAGGAACTTCACAAACTAAATTTTTTATTTGAAAAAGGCAAAATAGCCGAAATATTTTTAGTTTGTGAAGTTCCTTTCCGTTTCATTTTTTGTTTCTTAATTTCGCATCAGTATTGTGCTCTCGTAGGGCCATATATATATATATATATATATATATATATATATATAAAGATAATGCGATGATACCTCTGTTTTCAGGTCAATAGAAACTTAAGTTAGCGAATTTTAAAATCAAATTTTTGGAAAATTTTCTTCATTGAAATCCGTTTTGAGGCATTCTGAAACGAATCCTAGAGTTTAACGCTTTTTCCGTGAGCGTGTGTGTGTGTCATTCCAGACGACAACTCTCCTTAGGATTGAGATAAAAATTCCGTTCTTTATTATGTACAAAATTATGCTGAAAAATGAACTTAAAATTCTGTAAAATTTGCTAAAAATTCGATAAAAACTGCAAAAAAGCTTAAAATTCAAAACCGTTATTTGAATAGGATATTATTATTTAGAATACCATTTTCGCCATAACATCAATAGTTTACAATTCCCTTGCACTCAAAAAGCTCAAATTTCAAATAATGTAACATAATAGGTATAATATGATAATTTACGAAAATTCGCTCATACGATCATGCTGCATGACTGGAACTTTTAAATTATTCCCAAGTTTCTAAACAAGTTTTCAATTTCCTTATAAGGTGTACTGTTATGTTAATATTATAAAGACTGGGTTTTGATCTCTAATTCATGCTCTTGTTAAAAAAAAAAGTTCTGATCCTGCACTTCTGAATTATTGTTTCTACCAGTATTTCTAAGTGACATTTTTTTTTTAAACTTATTCGCTTTTTCTGTTCTCCATAGAAGCGTTGGAAATCGAAAAAACGATCGAAATAAACCAGTTTTTATGTTCAAACCGTCTCGAGTATGAATAGAAATACACTGCCAAGGACATGGCACAGAAACTTCCTCGTGGCTTCAACGTGACTTCAGCAAGAGCTTTACGGTCACGCATGCACTGAGCGTACCGCTGATTCAATCATGATAAAACTGGTATTGGACCATCTAGGGCTAAATCCACACTATTCCTGAGATTTTTACTGTAATCCAATCGAAATTGTGGAGGCTATGGCTGAGGCAAGGAAATATAGACAGACAGACGGACGGACAGACAGACACAAAACCAAATTTATTTAGTAGGCCATGAAACGCAAAATGTGAGTGGGCATTTTGATTTTGGAGCACAATTTATTCATTTTTATATTATTTATTTATTTCATTTTTTATTATTATTATTTTTATTTATTTATTTTATTTTTTCGGAAAGTGAAAACAAAGCTTCTGCTGCCTTGCAGACTCCTGAGCAAAATGGTACTTAAAAAAATATATAGGTATATAACCCCCTAAGGCGAATTTCGAAAATGACTTCGAGGGGTGGAAGTACTCAGCGCGTACGGGCTTTTAAGCCCTTAACCTTTGTTGTAGTACTACTACAAGTAGGTACCAGAAAAGCAGTTCTGAAGTTGAAATATTTTTCTATTCACCCCATTTCGAGATACCTACCTACCTAGTTAATCATTTCTTTGCGCTCAAAATGCTCTAATTTCAAAACAACAACATAAATACTTATAATACGATAGTTCAAGTAAATTCGCTCATTAAATCATGCTACGTGATTGGAAATTTGTTTAAGTGAAATTTTGGCGTTAGCTAACTTTTTTGGCCATTAGGAGCGTGTACATTTGAGTACCTAAACCTGAATTTCGCGAAACAGCTATTTCGCTCAAAATTGGAATTTGAGGGATAGTGTCAAAAGGTGATTGGTTATAAATTCAGTCGCAATTGAAGTCATGTAAAAAGTTCCAGTCATGCAGCATGATCGTATGAGCGAATTTTCTTAAATTACCACCTTCTGTATTAGCACATATACAATATGTTAAATTGTATTGAAATTTGAACAACTCGAGTGAAAAGAAATTGTTAAAAACCAGTTTTTCGTCAGATAACACGCACTAAATAAAATTCAACAATTCAAAAAATATTTTGGATTTTTCGATTTTTTTTTTTTTTCAGTTTTATAGATTTTTCAACAAATATCTATGAAATTCAAGTATACTACGTTTTTCAGCATAATTTTGTGCACAAATTTTGTAATTTCCTATTTAAATTTTGATAATTTTGTTTTGATTTAAATTCTGCAAAAAATTATAAATTTATCGATTTTTGGCCGTTTTTAGCCATTTTTAGTGATTTTTTTTAGTACACTTTTGAAAGCTGTTTAGCTGTTTAATGGTTGCTTTTGAAGCCTGTTTAATGTTCTCAAAAAGTACCTACTGGCCAACAAACTCGTCCTTTCATTTGGAAAGCTTGATTTTTTTGGCGCAAGAACGGAATCTTTATCTTAATCCTAAGGAGATTTATCGTCTGAAAGGACATATATATATATAGAAGAAGAAGAAAAAGGTTTATTAGAATTTTAAACATAATGAATTCCAAATTCACATCAAATAAACAATACGGCAATAATAAATTGTCTGCCGGAAGTAGGGCCTTACAATGCATGTTATTTTAGGTTAATACTCGTAATTGTTCCATTTATTGATAATAAACTACTGAAAAGAAACACGTACTTTGCGAAAACAACACCACACGCCAAAATCCACTTTAATACATTAATCAAAAGTTAAATTCTTCAACAAGCAATTTCCTATATCTCCAAGCCAACCTACAATAGAGCTCCAGCTTCGTCCAATCAGGGCCATTCAGAATTGAAATCGCTTCATCTGGAGACAACGCGTCGCAGTGGAATGCAATGAGCCGAAATTCGGCGAGAATCGGGCATCTACCAAGAAAGTAGTATACATCCTACCGTTCATGGAGGTAACACATAGAGCATTCTTCCGACCCGTCAGTTCTGTAAGGCTTCGCGTTGAGACAAAGGGCTTCAGCTCGAATCTTAAATGCCCATCGTGCAATACTAAGAGGAACACTTTCATCTCTTACCAGACTAGCACACTTCACTGATTGGTCCAGTCTGTGATATAGTATGAACAAGTCCGAAGTGGCTGCCCGTTCCACAAAACATGACTTCCTGTGGATCGCAAATGCCGATAAAATGCTTGCCATGTCCAATTTAAGGCGCTTAAATTCAAATGAGCATAAGTTGTCAGGAACAGAATGTGCTGCACACAAAGGCGAGCATACTTCTCCACGTACCCAACTCCAATCCTTGCCAGCTCAACTGCCACTATTCTGGGACATATATATATATATATATATATATATATATATATATATATATATATATATATATATATATATATATATATGGAAACGTGTTAAACTCTGGGACTCGTCTCTGAATGCCTCAAAACGGATTTCAATGAAGAAATTTTTCAAAAACTATGTTTTAAAAATTTTCCGACCAACAGCATCATTTTTTACGAAAATTCGCTAACAGAGACAATACGTCGTAATTATACCTATCGCCGTTTGATAAACATTAGGCTACTGCATAGGTACCTACCAGTTTAGACACATAGTAGGTCGGTACCGAACTATGTAGATAGACGCAAGGCAGTCAAAACTGTCAAACAGTTTTGAACTTTATCACCAGCAAATTTTCGTCCATTACCTATGTATTAAAAAGTTCTGGTCATTCAACATGATCATATGTAAGGATTTTTTGTAAATTATCGTATTACATTTACATTAAATTCTTTGACGTTTGAGCACTTATAGTTCATAGAAATAACAAAGCATTGATTGTATGGCAAACAACTCATTCTAAATAATAATCTGCTATTCAAAAAAAGATTTTGGATTTTCCGTTTTTTTTTTTTTTGCAGTTTTTATCAATTGTTTTAGCATAATATTAATGAAATTTCACATTTTTTCAACAAAATTTTGTAAAAATATAAATGAACATTTTAGTTTACAGTTGATTCACTTTATTTGAATAATACCTACCTATTCTGCGAAAAAAAGTATAGGTAGGTATATATATGTATATATATGTATATGTATATATTTTTTATATATATATATATATATATATATTTTTTTTTTCCGTATATAATTTTGTATATATATAATTGTTCGTTGTTTTCGCTATTGTTACTGATTTTTTAGCTCATTTTTTGAAAAGTGGCGCGTGTGTGTTTGTGAATAGGTAAGCGTTTTAAACTCTAGGAATCGTTTCATAATGCCTCATAACGGATTTCCATGAAGATAATGTTTAAAAAAACCTTTTTTGAAATTTTTTGAGCCATTGTCATTGCTATTTTTTTCAACAGAACCCAACTTGGTATAGACGTTTCATTTGAGCAAAACCGAAAATTCTGAGAGCCAAAATACGCAGAGGACTATGCAGGGAATTACGTAATAATATTATGTAGGTACTTATTGTTTTTTTTTATAGGGACCTCACCTATAAATACACACACATACCTACAACTATTATTACCTATATTATATACCCACATAGGTAGATGGCTAGGTAGGTATCCACTTATTCTGAACAGTTCCTTTCAACATAGGTACTAACCAATAATTATGAATAATAGGTATGAAAATGTAAAACAAGTACCTAGGTAGGTACTTACCTTGTAAATAAAGAGTTTAGTTGGTACTCGTCTTGACGAGACCTGCCACATTGTTCCAATATTATTGTTCTAGAGAACGTCAAAAATGGGGATCGTGTAGTTATTTATCTGATCACTTTATTTTGTAGGTAGGTGCTTAAGTAGGCCTAAGTAGTACCTACCTCCTAGTCGTAGGTCTTATCGCTATATTATTAGTTATCAATTTTTTTGGCGCTTGTGGGCGAGTTTTTGGCTCACCTTCTGTGAATAGAAGCTGTAGTTCTGAAGATATAGCAGAATCTCTCCTTCAGAAGTATTCTCCGACATTATTCGCACTATATAAACCCGATGGTTACAACCCGATTAAAACGCACGATAAGTAGCAGTTCTGCTCTACCGAGGCTGTATGGCCCGACTGAAATTCCTTCAAGCTCGTGGCGGTGAGAAGGAAAGTTCTAAAAAGTCGGCTAAAGAGTGAAAGCACAGGATCACCTTAACCTTGGTAGGTACGGGAATCACCACTTAGGTGGACCACCCTCTCTTCCAACACGAAGTCCTCGGCAAGTTACCCCAACAGAACTTAGCTACTGCTTCTTCACTATTGAACAGTAAAGTAACTACTCGTATTCGTCATTAGTTTTTGTTTTGGTTGACTGTTTGCGGGTATTGATTAGTTCGCGGGATCGATTGACTGTGCTTTCTGAAATCAATTAAATTCCATTTGTTTTTAGAATTTTACAAGGGGTCGAGGAACCCCTAATTTACCAGTAAACATTCAAAAGCTGCAGTCAACCGGAAAAACAGGTTGAAAACCTGCAGTAATTCCAGGCTATTATTTAGGGGACCAAGCTATACACTGCCAAGGACGTGGCACAAAAGCTTCCTCATGGCTTCAACGTGACTTCAGCATGCGCTGAGCGTACGGCTGATTCAATCTTGACGAAACTGATAGGAGACCATCTAAGGCTAAATCCGTACTATTCCTGAGAATTTCATTGAAATCCGATCAAATTTGTGGAAGTTATGGCTGTGGCAAGAAGAAAATATACAAACAAAAACGTTCACGCAAGCGCAGAGCATACCGCTGATTCAATGATGATGAAACTAATAGGGCATCATCTAGAGCTAAACCCACATAATTCCTGAAACTTTCATTCAAATCCAATCAAAATTGTGGAGGCTGTGACTGTGGCAAGAAAATATAGAAATACAAACTCTCGCGTATGCGCACAGCGTACCGCTGATTCAATCACGATGAATGTCGTAAGGGACCTTTCTTGCATCATCCCTGAAAACCTGACTAAAATCTGTTCAATATTGACGGACTTATGACTATCACAAGAAAGTTACGTTTACGCATGTGCAGAGCGTACCGCTGATTCAATCATGATAAAACTAATAGAGAACCATCTAGGGCTGAACCCAGACTATTCCTGAAAATTTTATTGAAATCCAATCGAAATTGTGGAAGTTGTGGCTGTGGCAAGGAAATATAGATAGACGAACGCTCGCGCATGCGCACAGCGTACCGCTGATTCAATAATGATAAAACCAATAGGGGACTATCTGGGGCTAAACCCAGACTATTCCTGAAAATTTTATTGAAATCCAATCGAAATTGTGGAAGTTATGGATGTAGCAAGGAAATAGAGACAGACAAACGCTCGCGCATGCGCACAGCGTACCGCTGATTCAATCATGATAAATGTCGAAAGGGACCTCAAGGGACCTTCCTTGCATCATCCCTGAAAACCTGACTAAAATCTGTTCAACATTGACGGACTTATGACTATCACAAGAAAGTTACGTTCACGCATGTGCAGAGCGTACCGCTGATTCAATCATGATAAAACTAATAGAGAACCATCTAGGGCTGAACCCAGACTATTCCTGAAAATTTTATTGAAATCCAATCGAAATTGTGGAAGTTGTGGCTGTGGCAAGGAAATATAGATAGACGAACGCTCGCGCATGCGCACAGCGTACCGCTGATTCAATAATGATAAAACCAATAGGGGACTATCTGGGGCTAAACCCAGACTATTCCTGAAAATTTTATTGAAATCCAATCGAAATTGTGGAAGTTATGGATGTAGCAAGGAAATAGAGACAGACAAACGCTCGCGCATGCGCACAGCGTACCGCTGATTCAATCATGATAAATGTCGAAAGTGACCTCAAGGGAGCTTCCTTGCATCATCCCTGAAAACCCGAATAAAATCTGTTCAACGTTGACGGACTTATGACTATCACAAGAAAATTACGTTCACTCATGCGCAGAGCGTACCGCTGATTCAATAATGATAAAACCAATAGGGGACCATCTAGGGCTAATTCCAGACTATTCCTGAAAATGTTATTGAAATCCAATCGAAATTGTGGAAGTTATGGCTGTGTCAAGAAAATATAGACAGACAAACGCTCGCGCATGCGCACAGTGTACCGCTGATTCAATCATGATAAATGTCGAAAGGCACCTCAAGAGACTTCCCCCGCATCATCCCTGAAAATCTGACCAAAATCTTTTCAACAGTAATGGCTGTGGCAAAGAAATGTGAACAGACAGACTGACAGACACGAAACCAAATTTGTTCAGAAGACCATGCAACGCAAAATGCGAGTGGAAATTTTGATTTTGGAAAACAAAGCTTCCGCTTCCTGGCAGACTCGGAAGCAAAATGTTGAGAAAAAAAACGTGTAAAACATGCGGGGAAATTCCTGAATAAACTTCCAATAAATGTTTTTTGCTTGAAAAGCTGCAGTTAACCAGGAAAAGAGTTGGAAAAACCAGCTGTCAACGCGGATAATAATTCAAAGGATCAAGCTGAAGATTTTGGAGGGAAATAAATGAGGGAATATCCACAAAACGCCCCAAAAAAATGGTTAATATTTTTAGAAGCTGCTTAACAAAAAGAGAAGAGGAAAACCTACAGAATAAATTATTATCGACCCAAACGATGCAATCTATCGTGGAATTATCAGGAATGGGGCTAAACAAATGATTCCTCCTCTTTTGACAAGCTTTCGATAAATTTATTATTTTCTTCATTGTATATGCAATACAATAGCTCAACCCTTAGAAAAACGGCAAACTCAGAAAAGATAATAAATAAAGGTATAAAATGGAAAAATACTCTCTTTCAGATATGAAGTTGTTGATTTGTGTACCTGTTCTATTTTAGTACCTGGTTGCAACCTGTGATGAATTTACTGATCAGTTGATCGCTAAGTAGGGTGATATTCACACTGTAGTTCACCTCTGAGTAAGCTAGCTGATTCACTTTTAGTTTACTTGTTTCTTGCTGCAGTATTTTTACGTTTAAACCTTTATTTATTATCTTTTATGAGTTCGCCGTTTTTCTAAGGGTTGAGCTATTGTATTGCATATTATAGGCCCTGAAGAAGATAGTAAATTTATCGAAAGCTTGTCGAAAGAGGAGGAATCATTTGTTTGGCCCCATTCCTGATAATTCCACGACAGAGAAAAACATACAGTCAGCCCAAATTATCATTCAAAGAATCGAGCCAACGATTTCAGAAAAAAAAAGAAAAAACCCTTGAGAGTGCCCAGAAAACATTATAAGGTAGTTCAAAAGCTGCAATAAACGAGAAAGAGAGGTGAAAACCCCGCAGTCAACCCGGATAATTATTCTAGGGGCCGAGCAGAACAAAAGGGAAACCATTTAGGAAAATTCGGAAAATTCTCGGGAAACCTCCAAAAAAACTTACTCAAACGCTGCATTCAACCAGAAAGACAGAAGGAAAATTTGCAGTCAGTCCGTATTTGTAATAGGGGGGATCAAGATGACGTATTGCAAGAAAACAAATTTAGGGTTAAATACGGAAAATGCTGGGGAAAATCTTGAACCACTCGTGGTATTGCTATTGCTAAATTATCAGATTTATATTTTTTAGAAAAATTAAGTCAAAAGAAGTTTATAAATGATAAACTTTAACTTTGAAAATCTTCCGCTCTAAATTATGCTGAAAATGTTCTTAAATTTCAATAATATTTACTGAAAGATTAATTTAAAAAAAACCAAAATCTAGTTTGGATCGCAGAATATTATTCAGGACTAGTTTTTTTCTTTTTGCCATAAAATTGTAGTAGTTAATAATTTCATTGTACCTACTCAGTATTCAAATCTCAAAACAATGTAGGTAGATAACATAATACAATATCTACGTTTATTGTAGAAAATTCGCTCATACAGTCATGCTGCATGACTTGAACATTAGTGATTTTATAGCTCATTTTTTGAAATTTAAGAATACACCATACATATACACCCCGCTTCATTTCCCCTGAGTACAACGTAAAAAATTGGGACCAACGCCATTCTTCATAATTTTTTACGTACGTAGATTTCAGGGAAAAACTTTCGGGCACCCCTCTTGGTAATATTTGCTGAAAAATCTATTCAAAAACTGAAAAATTGCTAAACATCCGAAATCTGTTTTGAATCGTAAATTATGATTAATAACGAGTTTATTTGCCATAAAATTAGTGGTTAACAATTTCTTTGCACTCGAAGTGCTCAAATTTCAAAACAACATAATATAATACGATAATCTACCAAAATTCGCTTATACGATCATGCTGCACGACTGGAACTTTTAAGTGCAAGTGTAGTGGATTTATATATGTTTTACTTGGTGTCGGTAGACCAAGTGGGACATTTATATTCTGATTATGCGGGTTAGTCCCCGTGTTATTCCTGTAAGGAATGTGAGCGAATCCGTCAAGGTCAGCTTGCTTGGCGGGATGAACTGAGAGATAGTTCGTGTCGCAGCCGCGTGGAGCACTGGGCTCGCATAGTGGGTGCTGGGTTCGATCAGTTTGGTATTGAGCCGTTTTGTAATATTCCGGCCTAAGATTTATATCTGTAGGAGGAATATGTTGAGCTTGGTTGAGGTACTGAAAAGTATCCTTCGTTTTTTGTACATTTGGAGTGTATTTGACACTCGGATCGGCCGGGTAGGCTTGTGTCGAATATCGTGGGTATTCGGACAGCTTGGTCGAATCATAATGATTGACTTCTGAGCGGGTCTGAAAGGTATCCTCGATCTTTTGTATAGGCGAGGCTTGATCTAACGTTTCCTTCGTGAATACGTTAGGTGAGAAGGCGATCTCGTCGTGAGGATCGAGCCTTGCGCCGTCGCCGGGACCGGCGTATTGGCCGGGTAGCGTGTAGGTAGCGCTACGGGGGCTAAGAGGCCCGGCTTCGCCGTCGTCTGCCTCCCCTTGCATGGGGAAATAAGACGGCCGACGTTCCATCGAAATAGCCGAGTTATTAGCTCGTTTTGATGCCTCTATGTATAGAAATAGAGGGTTTAGGAAGGTGGACTCGCTTGACAGAGCTTCTTTCCTTTGCTCGTATGTCAGGGTCCTACCTTGTAGTCTTGAAAAAGACTTCCTTGGACGGTAAATTAGAGCGGATGAGCAGAGTAATTTACCGGCGTGCCCCAGCGGTCGGTGACGAGCCTAGTGCTACGAAACCCGGGTGACACGGCTAGGAACGTCCCTCGGGCGTACGATCTAAAGAGAATATCGATAGATGTACCGGGTGGCGTCCTGACAGATGAACTACGTTGGGCAATGAGCAGGATGAATAATCACTGGACTCGTAGATGCCAATGCGAGATCTGTGTGGAGAGAAGGTAGGCCTTGTAGAAAGCAGTAGGAAGCCGTTCTTGAGATGAACTCGGGATGCAGAAGGTTCGTCAGCGTAGAGCGTGTGGAAATCTTCGTACTTCGAGGTGTCGTCGTCGAGAGCGGAGAGTAGAATGAATTTCGGAGGGCTCCGAGCGGGGTCTTTATAGGGAGGTGGCCGCCTCCTGCCGCCTCCTGATTGGTCCGCTTAATTTCATTAATTCGACTGTGTAATCTCATTGGCTCGCACATTGTTTTCTCAGTATCTGCGAGTATGATAGCTGAGCTGGTCCTCCGGGGTGCTTACGAGCGTCCGTTGCGGAGCCGACGACCTTGAGTTTAGACGGGGACCTCGGGTGCTTTCTCTGCGTCAGTTGTTCAGACGGGGTCCCCGGGGTGGCTGCTGGACCAGAGGTGGTTGCTTGCCGCCTCTTGGTTGGTTCGCCTATTGTCTCTCGTGTAATCAGTGTTTCTGATTGGCGAGTAGGCTTGTTTGAATTGTCCTTGTTAGTTTTAGAGGACGTTTGATTTTCTGTTTGAGTTTTCTCGTTCAAGGCGACTTGGTTCGAGATACTTGTCGCATCTCTCTCGCCCAGTAAGTGTCTAGGGAGGTCGCCTTGTATGTTATTAGTTAATATTTCACTTTTGAGAGAGAATTTCGTATTTTCTCTCTGGTGAAATATTTTGTTTGACGGAGTTATAACTCGACGTCTTGTAAATATTTTTGTGTTGTGTCTACCTCTTTTTGGTAGCCCTGAAAAGGGCTGTTGACAAGAGGGGGTGGTTTTCACCACAGCAAGTAAATCAATTGGGCGCAATTCAGCTCTAAAAGTGCAAATATTGTGAAATACCTACCTACGTACTGAGTTTTTGAAGATATTTAATTGCCACATGTAATACATATTTTGGGGTTTCGTGCTGAACCTCGTAATGATGTTAATTTATTGATATTCGCAACACTAACTTGTGAAAACACCGAAAAAAATACATTTTAGTAGCTACGCTTGTACTGTGTGGAAATGAGTAAGATAAGTGCAATTATTCTGGTCGATTTTTCCAGAATTCGATTTCAAAATCGAGTGATGGATCATTATTTTTCATGAATTTTCCCGTACAATTCGAATCTATAATACAAAATAGGGGTTCCTAATTGAAATGTCAACGTTTATGTCATTTGCGCCACTTCTAGCGCAACTGGTGCGCGCGAAAGTATTTTTCCTGAGATCTATGTAAAAAATTATGAAGAATGTTTTTTACGCTGTAGTATTCAAGGGAAATAAAGGGGGGACACCTTTCCGTAGGACACCATATATATATATATCCTATAACCTAGAGGATTACATCCATGCCAAAAAAGAAGATGTAAACTCTGTTTCCTGGTAGTTGAAAAGGATACGTTCACGATCAAACGAAGCCTGACTGGAAGTTTTTCTTTTAGCAATATTTCGTAGAAAGTGAAGCTATTGCAATGGCTAGAAAAATTGTAAAAAATCAAAATTTTCGAGAATGTTCTTGATTGAAATCCGTTTTGAGATATTCTGAAACAAATCCTAGAGTTTAACGCTTTTTCATATGGGTATATATAATATATACAAATGTCCTTCTAGACGATAACTCCTTAGGATTGAGATAAAAATTCCGTTTCTGCGTCAAAAATTCAAGCTCAGCATTTTCTAATCGTAACTTCGTTACTAAGGGGGGAGTGAGTGAATATGGGCGAAGGAACGAATTTAATTTATTTTTGTTTTTATGATTTGATTTTTTTTTTTCAAGGTTAATTTTTCGTTTCCACGATCAAAATTACTAACTTCATAATTGATTATTTTTAGGCCCACATGTTAATTTTATTACTTAGAGATTTTTTCGTTCGAATAAATTCAGTCTATTCAATAACTCCAAACCAAGGCCCTACAACTGTACGTGGATCTCAGACGCCGCCTAATGCAAATTGAAGAGAGCATTGGCGGACATATTGGGGGCAACTTCACGCGCCCTCTTTGAATTGTAAGGCTAGCTAGTTTGTGAATAAGTGTTCGTAGAAAACATATTTTGTATTATCTTGATGAAAACTAGTCTAAAATCATTAAAAACGTCAATTATTATGATGACAACACAGTTTTTAAATGAATTTTATGCAATATTTTCAACAGAGACAAACTGTGGGAGCTGCTTGTCTTTGGAATATCTAACCATATATGACGATTTACAAACTTATTTAGGCCACAATTCTCGTCCGATTTTCGTGATTCTTTTTTTGTTCAACTATGAATTTGGTCTAGTTTTGGATCTTACATCAGGAATTTCAAATTTGATTATGAAAAAGGGTGAATGGAGGGGGTAACAGTAAAATATCATGATGTTTTAACTAATATCGTCAGCTTTTGTGATTCTTTTTTGTTCAACTAAGAATTTTGTCTAGTTTTGGAAGGTATATTAGGATTTTCAAATTTCATTATGGAGGAGGAAGAATGGAGGAGGTAATAGTAATAAATCATGATGTTTTAATTATTCAAGTCAGATTTTCGAGATCATTTTATAAATTCGGTCTAGTTTATAGAAATATGTCAGGAGCTTCTAATTTCATACTGTAAGTTTTATTATTTGAATTTGCTGTCGGTGGAGGGAATTAATTTGGTGGGGAGTTTTTCCTCTCATTTTAACTCTCACCAAAATTATATAAAATCCATTCATAGGGACGTCCTTGTAATGCATGCATTACTTACCAATATGATTCATGTAGTTTTGCGTATTGGCGATAATTGTACTTTTCATACCATACTTTCCGATTTTCGTGATTCTTTTTTTGTTCAACAATGAATTTGGTCTAGTTTTGGATCTTGTGGTGAATTTCACACCACACACTTCGACGGCCCTTTTAAGGGCCACCAAACATCAAGCTAAACACTCACTATGTGAGTACCAACTCCCAGCCAAGTATATGTAAATTCACCCAAAGGGGTGAATCCGCATAACCAAACAACAAATCCACTACAGATCTTATAACAGGAATTTCAAATTTGATTATGAAAAAGGGTGAATGGAGGGGGTAACAGTAAAATATCATGATGTTTCAACTAATATCATCAGATGTTTGTGATTCTTTTTTGTTCAACTAAGAATTTTGTCTAGTTTTGGAAGGTGTATTAAAAGTTTCAAATTTTCAAATTTCATTATGGACCAGGAAGATTGAAGGAGGTAATAGGAATAAATCTTGATGTTTTAACTATTCAAGTCAGATTTTCGAGATCATTTTTTAAATTCGATTATAAATTCGGTCTAGGTTATAAAAATATGTCGGGAGCTTCAAATTTCATACTGGAAGTTTTATTATTTGAATTTGCTGTCGGTGGAGGGAGTTAATTGGGAGGGGGGGGGGGTGGTTGAAAAGTCATGATATATTTGTTTCTTCTCTTATTTTAACTCTCACCAAATATATATAAAATCCATTCATAGGGATGTCCGTGTAATGCATGCATTACTTACCAATATGATTTCATGCAGTTTTGCGTAGTGGCGATATATTGTACTTTTCATACCGTACTTATAATAGTTAGGGCATAAGTTAGTTAGATATTTTAAAGTGAAAGATCCTTCCATTATTCAAAAGCAATTATCTCAGAACCATTCTTCCAAAATAACAGAAGAATCGCTCTGCATTTCAATATTGAGACAATATCTTGTACATAAGACACAGTTTTACAAACACCATGGGTTCACCTGGATGGGGCAAGGAGTATGATCAGAGGAGCTGAACAATTGAATAAGTAAATGAATAACTACATCATGGCGCTTTCTGTTATTATATTATTTTCATTTTACATACAATTTGATACAATTCTGTCAATACAATACAATACAATACAATATACAATAGTACAATACAATGTCAATACAAACAACAATTTCATCTCTCAATTTCTTGTTTAAAGGAAATCTGTGGAAAAAACAAAACAAAGTTTAGATTAATTTGAAACTTTGTAGCTCATGCATAGATAAGTTAGTAAAAAGAAAATTATTACCAACTACAATAGGTACTGCTTACCACATCAAGAGGCCTACAACATACCAAAATAATCTTTAGGAAATCGTGAAAATCTATAGGTACTTACTTGTGAAATGAGAGTGTGCAGTCTTCAGTTTTGCGATTTATGCAGTTATATACCGCACACACTTTAACCATTGTGCATTATCAAAGAAATTTCATGAGTAGATAAACTATAATAATACAATCTTCATTGCACATAAATAAACGATGTTGCCCCCAATATGGCCGACTACAGACTGTTCAATTTGCAACGCGACACTAGCGCTACGAGTGGGTCTAGTTTACTATTACAATGTCTTTGCTCCAAACCGAACATTCCTTGCAAATTAATTTTTCATAAAATTATCAATTAAGTATAGCACAAAAATAATACAGTTTATAATTTACACGTCCCACGAGTACATAACGAACACGCACAATACAAGCTAATTAACAACGGATACAAGTCACGTGGGGACAGAGCACATTAAATTGGTCAAATTTCAGAAAAAGTGCTAAAAAAAAATCACTAAAAGCAGCAAAAAACTGCTAAAAATCGTTAAATTTTAATTTTTAGGAGAATATTGCTCACATAAATTTTATTAACTATAAAATAGAACATTATATAATTTAAGTACAAAATTATGCTGAAAAATGTAGTACTTACTTTAATTTTATAAAATGTGCTAAAAAATTGATAAAAACTGCATAGAAGATAAAAATCCAAAATCTCTTGTTGAGTAGCAGATTATTATTTATAAAGAGGTTTTTGGCATAAAATTGGTAATTAACAATTTCTTTTCACTCAAAGTCCACTATTTTCAAAACAATGTAAATAGTAAAGTTGGTATGATAATTTACGAACATTCGCTCATACGATCATGCTGCATGACTGGAACTTTATTTTAATTTTATTTTGTTCTTTATAACATCACAAACACATTCTGATAACATAGGGATTTTAGAATGACGCTCTAGTGTACCTCAAAATGAGTCAGCAAGCACAACTAGCGGTTATCGATAACCTTGCCGATTACGTGCCGCGTTTACTTCCATCGCCTTCGTGAAGGTGAACTTCAACAAGAAGAAGAAACCGAAGTCAGCAATTAGCATTGAGTATAAATAATTCAATATTTATATTCAAAGTGGGTAAGTGAAGAAAGGGGTGAGGGGGAGGGGACCTTGGTCTCTGTTGCAGAAGCGTTTGCGCTCCGATCGAAGAGGGCTGTCAGGAAGAGAAAAGTTTCAGTCATGCAGCATGATTGTATGAGCGAATTTTCTTAAATTATCGTATTTTATAATGTATTGCAATTGTTTTATAATGTATTGAATTGTATTAAAATTTGAGCTTTTTGAGTGCAAGGGAATTGATAATTATTAATTTTATGGCAAAAAAAAGAATTCTAGATAATAATCTACTAAGTCTCCAAAAAGACTTTTTGAATTAAGAATTTTTTGCCGATTTTTTAGCACATTTTAATTAAGTACATTTTTCAGCATGAGTTTGTACATGAATGTTTAAATATTAAATTTTATAGTTAATAAACTATATCTGAGCAGTACTCTGCAAAAAATATAAATTCAACGATTTTTTGCAGTTTTTAGTGATTTTTTTAGCACATTTTTGGAAATGTGACCAATTTAACGTGCTCAAAAAGTGCTGGCCAATGGACTCATCTTCTCGTTTTGGAAGCTTGATTTTTTGGCGCAAGAACGGAATTTTTATCTCAATCCTACGGAGAGTTATCGTCTGGAATGACATGTGTATGAAAGAGCGTTAAACTTTAGGATTCGTATCAGAATGCCTCAAAACGGATTTCATTGAAGAATTTTTCAAAAATTTTGATTTTAACATTTTCTGAGCCATTGCAATAGTTCATTTTCTAGGAAAATTCGCTAAAAGAGTCTCATCAGTATGATCGTGTGAGCGAAAAATCGTATTATATTCTTCTTAAATTGTTTTGAAATTTGAGCACTTTAGGAGCAAAGAAATTGCTACTTATCTACCAATTTTATGGGGAAAAAAAAACTCATTCTAAATAATATAGTCTGCAATTCTCAATAGGAGCCCAATTCTTTTCAGATGCTGTCAATGACCTTGACCCAAAGTACACTGGTCTACCCTCCTGAAATAATGCGAAGCCCATGGCATCTTTGGAAGCGTCACATTCCATCATAGCTGGCAAGTTAGGATTAAAATTAGAAGATAACATCGTTTTTTCAGAAATAAGAGCCTTCAAATTATTAAAAGCAACATCTTGGTGTTTGGTCCACACAAAATCAATATCCCTCTTCAATAGCTCTCGTAACGGTGCTATAACCTCAGAAAAATTCGGTATGAGAAATCCGAGATAATTACCAAACCCAATAACACGCTGCAACTCAGTTTTGTCCGTAGAAGCTGTCAAATTGCTAAAAGCAGTAACCTTCACAGGATCTGAGTTCATAACATGTTCATTGGAAACAAAACCAACAAATTTCACTTCTTTCTCAAAATAGGTACTGCAACTTTTCCGGGTCAAATTTGACATTGAACTGCAAAGCCCTGTTCATTATTTTACTGACAATTTCATGAAGCTCCTCCAAACTATCAGCAGCTGCCAACATCTTCAAAATACACCACAACCCCTGGTAAATCACCAAAATACTTTTGGTTTAATTTTATGAACAGTTCAGGGGCTTGATTTACCCAAAAAGGAAGGGTGGGAAATCGATAATTACCAAAACATGTAGGTACTAAATGTGCACAGTTTACTAGGCCTCTCAGTTAGCTAAACATGGTAAAACCCATCTTTCAAATCAAAAACGCAATACAAATTTTGGTGCTATGTCATCAACCGAAGGGATTTGGCACGTCTCCCGCAACAAACACGCATTCAAGGCATTAGGGTTCAAGCACAATCTTGATGTGCCATTTGGTTTCTGAACAATCACGAGACTGCTAACCCAATCAGTGGGTTCAGTTACAGGAGCAATAACACTTTTGTCCAACAAATCATCCAATGTAACTCTCAATTCGTCACACAGCTTCAAGGGAACCCTATGAGCTCTAATAGCTACAGGAACTGATCCAGGCTTCAATTTCATAATCATACTTATCAGGAAAGCAACCAAGTCCAGAGAAAACTAGCTCATATTCTTTTAAAAAAACATTCTTGGAAAGAAACTTAGTAGTTGCATCAACCAACCTTATCAAATCTGATCTATTTAAGCACGTTTTCAGGCCAAGAATAGGTGAATATTCATCAGGAACTAACAAAAACTGAGCCAATACTTATGTTCCCCCATAGCTACACTTTAGTGAAACTTTACCAAATGGAATTATGTACGACCCACCATATGTTCGAACCCTGAAATCAGTCTCACTAATCTCAACCTTATTGAAATGCTTTTCAGCAATATTCCCAGGCAAAGTGTTAACTTCAGCACCTGAGTATTTTGAATTTTATAATTGTGGTTTGGTTCAGAACTATTTCTTTCCATCAGTTGTAGCGTTTTTCACCAGACTGAATCGAATCAATAACTAGCGTACCAACATCCTAATCGTCATCCTCTATTTTAGAACTAGACATAAGCTTATTTGCCTCACGATCAGTAGAACTAGCATATGGAAAGTACCGTTCAAAATTATTTTTTTATTTACACTTGAAACAATCAGCATTATAGGCTGGGCATGCATCAATATAATGATTCAAAGCACAAAATTTACAATTATGTGTATACCGTGAACAAGTACCAGCAAAAGAAGACAAAGAAAACGCCTTTGCACCATCCGATAATGACATTACAGCTCCACAAAGGGAGAGAGAGGTAGAAAACCTAACCTAGGTAGAGAAATTGAAGAGGAAAGACTCACTACCAATTTGCAAAGCCTTACTGCCGAAAAAGAAACGGATTATTCTTTGTACAGAACCACGAAAGGCCTAAAGTGGCCAAAAATACCAATACCTCCAATCCAACGAGAAGACGGATATTGGGTAAGGAGTGCTAAAGAAAAAGGAGAATTGTTTGTAAACCACCTCGAGGAAACATTCTCCAGGCAAACCGCAGAAGAGGATACCACAATGATAAATAAGGTAGATGAGCTGGAAATCCAGTCTGTCGCCCTCAATGATCTCAAACATCAGATTAGATCCAATCTTAATCCAAAGAAAGCTCCAGGTTATGATCTCATGACGGGATAAATCCTAAAAGAACTATCTGAAAAAGGATTGAAGAAACTGCTATATGTAATTAATGCATCATTTAGATTACGTTATGTTCCACAACAGTGGAAAGTAGCTGAGGTCATAATGATAGCTAAACCAGGCAAACCCGTACATGACAAATATTCCACATCCCTTTTACCCATTATCTCAAAGCTCCTCGAGAAGCTCCTCTTAAAGAGATTAAAACCAGTAGTTGAAGAAAGACGTCAAATACCTGATCTCCAGTTTGGATTCAGGGAGCAACACTCTACAGTAGACCAGGTGCACCAGATCACCAATTCGATAGAGAAATGTTTTGAAGAGAAGAACATTTGTTCAGCAGTATTCTTAGATGTCTCACAGGCATTTGACAAGTCAGGCACAAGGGACTTGAAGCAAAGTTACAAAAGGATCTAGGTACCTACCCAGATTACAGAATCCTAGTGCCATATTTAACAGATAGGCACTTGGGCAGATGGGCATTTGTCATGATTTTAGGGTAAGTAACATATGAAGATGAATACTCCAATTTGCGGGAAATGAAAGCACGAGTGCCCCAGGGCAGCGTGCTCAGCGAGCCAGTTCTCTACCTGCTGTACCCAAGGGACATTCCGAAACCTTCAGAAGCTGTCATAGACACATATGCAGATGACCCAGCAATCCTGGCTGTTTGTTCTTTAACTGAGGAAGCGACAAGTAAGCTACAAGAAGTAGTGAACAGCATCCATCAGTGGACCGAAAAATGGAGAATAAAACTCAACGAAACAAAGTCAACGCACATAAACTTTACTTATAGGAAGGTTACCCCAACAGCAACCTGTAGTAATAAACTCCCAGATCATCCCATATGCAGATACAGCCAAGTACCTCTGTTTGTCTCTGGATGCCAAGCTTCGGTGAAAGGAGCATATAAAGAAGAAACGCTGCAAATTATTACACAAAGGTTTATTTGTTTATGTATTAGGTAGCCCTTTAATTAAACGAAGTTTATTATTCATTATCTAAATATATCTGCAGAGGCATATACGCCTACCGAGGATAAATTAAATTAAAAACACCTACATTTTACTAGTCTTTTGAATTTAACACAAGCTGACCTCACCAACTGAAAATGGATGGATGGAGAATGGATGGACCAACTACACCCCCAGTGGAGTCCGTGTGGGAAAGGGCGGATTTTTCTCATCAAGAAGGCCTCTTATGGCCTGGACAGCGGACGGACATTGCAGTTTTTGAATCGACGCACCTTGAAACGTCAAGTGACAATGTTTGAGAAAAAATAAATTATTTTTTCCTATACGATTACGAAGGCTTATTATCGGAAATAATAAGCCAAAAGCGAAGGAAATAAATATCAAATTCAGGAAAAGTACTGGCTCGTTGGAATAATATCCCAATTGTCCATAAATCACAGTGTTGTTGTACGAACAAGTGATCAAACCCGTTTGGACTTATGGCCGCCCCTTAACCCTGGAATCCTAGGGTGGATTCCACATGGAATAGCAGCCTCTCTACAAAAAACATATTCACCCTTAAGGCCCTTAAGTTGGCTCATTGCAACTATTCTCATGTTGTAGGTATGTACCTATCTAATACCAACAGAAACATTACATTTGATAATTGGTTGACTAGTGTCCCACTTGTGTCTGAGTTGCTGCAAAACGGGCTTACAGCTATAGGTACCATCAGAAACAATAAAAGGCAACTCCCGCCTTCTTTCACGGATCCCAAGTTCAAAAACGCAAGATTGGCTCTTCTCTCTTCATGTAACACAAGGATATGACTGCTGTTTCATATAAGACCAAGCAAAATGAAGTGGTGTCGTCTATGCACAGGTCCCCAGAACTTCACCCGTTCAGTAAAAAACCATTCATAAGATTTGGAAATTTTTTTTCAAATCGTAAGCGGTTCAAGTGTAATGTCATCAACCTGATGGTGATTGTTGATTATGGACGCTGGGGTCTGATGATAGATAGTTTAATGCTGATTTCAAAAAAGTGGTGAACATCTCAAAAATTGAAGATAAAAATAGTAAGAAAGTGTTGGTAATGTCTTAAAGAAATCGGCGATTTTCTGTATTTCGCAAAAAGTGGAATAACTCAGAAACGAAGCCCCAAAAAGAAAATTTCATGGAAGCCTTTTCTGTTCCAAATTCACCCTAGAATCGGAAAAAGCAATAAAACCCCTGCCAAGCGTGCCAGGCGTGCGCGCGTAGAAAAACACAATTTTTTGCCCGTTTTTGGCCCATAGCATCTATGCGAGTAAAGCGATCGGGATGGTTAAACGTTAGGACCAACTAGACCCCAAATGGAGTCTATGTGCGAAAGAACGGGTTTTTTAAGTCAATTCTTAGGCCTTTTATGGCCCGGACGGCGGACGGCGAACGGCGGACGGCGGACGGACATTTCAAATTTGGATTCTACGTACCTTGAAACGTAAAGTGACAAAGTTTGAGGGGGGGTTATAAAAATTTTTTGCTACACGATCACATAGGCTTATTATTGGAAATAATAAACCAAAAGGGGGGTCAAGAGGAAACCGTAAGTTTCAATCAATGATTTGAGACATGGAAAAATAAAAATCGGACTTCCGCAAAAAGTGGAATAACTCAGAAACAAAGCCCCAAAAAGAAAATTTCAACGAGGCATTTTCTGTTCCAAATTCAACCTAAAATCGAAAAAAGCAATAAAAAAAGGGGGGTCAAGAGGAAACCGTCAGTTTCAATCAATGATTTGAGACCCTAAAACATGGAAAAATAAAAATCGGACTTCCGCATCGTGAAGCTGAGTTGAAATACTATTAAAAAGGTCCAGTTCAATTTTTCGATAGCTCGCACCGTAAGGCTGTAATTTCCCGATGGGCCCCTTTAAATGGGACACCCTGTATATAGGAAGAAGCCGCCTACCTTCCACTCTCATATCAGTACTCCTTTAAGACCATTAATTAATTAATTAATTAATGGCTACCATTAAGCTTCATAACCACATGAAGGAGGCTTGACCACAGAGAGTCGGAGGGTTCGATTGTTGTGTCATGCAGTACCTAGGTCCTGAAAGTACCGTTTTGTTTTTTCAAACAAGGCTGTCTTATGGGGTCTGGCGTTTCAAGGGGGGCTCACAGTCCTCATGTGGTAGACTTTTTTCTAGTCTATGAGTATTCTTGCAAACTCAGGCAGTGACATGTGAAGTGTAGCAGCAGGACTCGGAGGAGGACATGAGGTTGACAGTTCCTCTTATGAACTGTTGGGAGGAGGTATCTAGGGGCCGCTTGTTGTTCAAGTAGGCCGAAGCATCAGAGAAAGTCAATGTAGTGGATTTAATTAAGTTTGACTAGGTATAGATATACCTAGTGGAATACTTTTAGATGAATCGTGAGTTGGGATAGTTTCATGAGTCTGGTAACGTGGGTTTGTTCCTTGAGGAGGAACTTGTGAAAGGTACTGAAAAGTACCTTCAGATTGGTGTTTACCCTTGTTTTCAAAGGGGAGAGCGTTATTAGACTCGTATGCAAACTTCTCGCCTTGTAGAGCGGCGATATGGCGTTCTCTGTGAATTTCTCTGTCATGAGAGAAATATGTCTCCGGCCGTTGGGAGGCCTTTTGGTATCTACTGGTAGTAGATGTCTCTAGGTCTTGTAAAGTACCTTTTTGTTCATAAAAGGTGGAAGACTGTAAGTCCTGAAAAGGCTTATATTTTCAAATAACACACGTCGTTCCTCGCTTCACAACTCATAATTATATGTTCAAGCGTTCCATTTTCTGCCTCGCACGCTTGACATAACAGAGTGTCTACAATACCCATCCTATGTTTGAAAACCGAACATACTCCATGATTTGAACGTAGTCTGTTCAACAGCACAATCATACATCTACTTGAAAATTTTTTAAACCAAGATACTGAGGGAGGTATGGAAAAAATACTTTTATAAAATGATCCTTTTTCTGAGGTGCTATACGAATCAATCCATTTTGTTCGGTAGTGTCTATTGATATGGAAGAAAACTTCTTCCTTAGGAATTCCCAAGGTTACAGAGATGCCGTTAATTCCTTTGTCTTTTGCAAATCTGTCAACCCTCTCGTTATACTCTATCCCACAATGACCCTAGACCCAGAAGAAGTGGACTGGTACACCTAACCCACTGTTAACATCATTTTGGTAGGACACAGCCGATCAATGGGTCGCGGGCTCTTCTGTATACACCTTTCAACAGCCTAAGAGCGCTTAACCTTAGAATGGTAATTATACGCCTGAGAAGCGTATAATATTTTTCAAACCGCCGCTAGGCTTCGTGCTGTCTCCTCTGCGCTCTCTCCCCTCCATGTATTCCTCTAGCACCATCCCTAGAACAAGCCTGTAGTGGCCCAGACGCCGTCGACCTTGGAGGAGGTGATTGATTCTTCTTCTTCAAAACATTGGGGAGCCTCTCAAACGTACATTACCATCTAACGTAAAACTTTTGTATGTCACTTGAACGTATCATTACCATTAACGGGGGTATTTTCCTAAGCCCCTTAGACGTATTATTACCATCAATGGGTGAATTTTCTGAAGCCTCTCAGACGTGTAATTACCAATGATTGGACTCCTGTTCAACATTTTTCTAACAAACGGAGTGTGTTTGCTCAGCATCTTTTACAGAAATGAGTAGGTAACATTTTTGGTTATTCACTACTACATGAATTTCAGTGATTTTGGTGTACAATAGTACCTTTATATGCTCAAATAACATTCTGTTCTAATCCCGTCTTGTTCCAATTTGGGGAAATCAAGGACAAACAATAAATTATATTTATCAAGGAAAAATTGTGGAGTTTTATCTTTTTTGAAATTTAGATACTTGTTTATATCATGGCAATGAATTGGTTTTATTGGATCCAATTGATTTTGATGGGGGTATTTCAGGTGTTATCATGTTACGTAAAGAAAAAAAAGTTTGTACTGAATACGAAATTATGGCAGAACTAGAAGAGCAAGTGGGGGAATCTGATTGCAGTGACATTGAGGATGAACTTGAATGTCAGTACGATTCATCCGAAGATTCTGTAAAGGATCCTGACTACGAATATGATTCAGAGGGTCGCGCGGATGAAGATGAGTTGGTCCAGCATGTCATTAGGAGCGACGTATTGTCGTCAGTTCCCTTAACATTGTAACGGCCCAAAAATATTTGACACCTCGACAGGAGTTCGAACTCGCGTCGTCACAACTACGAGAAATTATTATTAATTTCCCGGAGTTGCAACGCTCTAACGACCAGAGCTAAGAGGCCAGGGTGACCAAACCTCTTCGACTGTGAGAGTTATTTTCCTGGAGCGTAAGATTTCCCCGGAGTCAAATACCAGCCGTCTCGGCTGGTTTGGGGTCGGACAAATGACTAAGTGAAACTGCAGGCCGCTGGCTCAGCAGATGCTCGCTGGAACAAGTCAGCAGTCGAGCAAGGTCATTGTCACAGTGTGTTTTGACTCAAGTGAGTGAGGAAATGAAAGGCATAACAACAGGAAATGTGATGTTTACAGTCTTTTGGCTCGAGAGGGATTTAATTAATTATTGTTTCGTATGATTTCGGGTCCTATTTCGACTGCGCCACTGTAACGGGCTAAAAATATTTGATACCTCGACAGGAGTTCGAACTCGCGTCGTCACAACTACGAGAAATTATTATTAATTTCCCGGAGTTGCAACACTCTAACGACCAGAGCTATGAGGCCAGGGTGACCAAACCTCTTCGACTGTGAGAGTTATTTTCCTGGAGCGTAACAACATCCAGTTCCACTTCTGGGTTATCGTCAGCTAGGCCTTCTGTTCCGATCCCGTCTTGTTCCAATTTGGGGAAATCAAGGACAAAGATTCAACCTACAAAATGTAATGGGGATTCATCAAGAGTACAGAAGAAGAAGCAGAAGACTGCTCAAGATCAACAAACTACGATACTGAAACCTGATTGTGCAGTAATGTTGGAGAGAGATGGATATTTTCAGTAGAACTCTGCCCCACTATTCGAAAGCTCTGGAAAAACGCTGTCTAAGGATGTTGTCCATGTTAAACGCAAAACAAAAAATTATGCCCTTCATGTTTCAGATCCTCTCGAGTGTTTCAATGTTTTTTTTTTTTTTTTTTTACAGAAAACATGTTGAAAACCATTCTGAAACACTCAAATGAGGAAATCGCTCTACAAAGAAAAAATTAACTAATAATGAACTCAATATTATCTAGTTTCATGTTCTGCATGTCTCAGAGACGTATAATTACCAAACAGTGCATAAATTTCATCATTACCGTTAAGGATAAAGAATCGGGGGGGAGGCTTAAAAAAAGCTACGAGAAAAAGCTCAAATACATAGAAGACTATGTCTGCCACGACTCACATTATGGCGTAGTAAAAAAGAACACAACAACAATAGAGAAGTAGGTTGCAGTTCAGTTACGCAGAAAGTGAAAGTTTACAAACATGTTGATTGTGGTGTTATAAGTTGTTTTAAAAATTGTTTAAATGTTTTATTAATTCTTATGGTTGTTTATTCCATAACTGACCTCGAACAATCCACAGTTGGAAGGCGGACGATGTTGGATGCAAAGTGGACTTGAGTGATCGTGTACCACGTCCAGCTGCTTGATACCCGGGGCTCAAGATGGAAGAGACCATTTTCCTCATCCTCCTGTCCATCGTCATGTTGGTTGGCAGCTACCTTGCTGGCTCCATACCCTTGGTGATGACTATGTCAGAGGTAGATGTTTTTCTACCCAATTACATTGCTTCATAGTAATAAAGTGTTTGTGTAGATGCGAATGAAACAGTGCGATGATGAGCCCTAACTGGTAAGAGATGGAAAATAATGTGGCTGTTTTGCGCTTTGCATAGGGTGTTGTCTGTAGTAATGACAGTATTATAATGTGCTTATCCTATGCGCATGTAGCATTTGCCAACATAATATGTAGGAAGGTTAGATTCGTATATGGGTCGTTCTCAAACTAAGTAGGGGCAACTATTGAGTCCCACAGGCCTTGCTCAGCTACAGTAACTTTTTCCCCAAAAAAATTTTTTCCCAGGGATTCCTTGCAGGCCAGTGTGTTGGAAAAAAGTAATTCAAGTGCCATACCTGCATAAATATTTCTGCGCACAAAAGGCCAGAAATGCAATTACCGTGGGTGTCCCAAATAAATTTTTTGCTCTGCAATGTTACTTTTACCAACAATATTGATTAATGTGTGGCAAAAAGGTCTTCGTTTTCCAAAGTTGGGTTGTAGAGCATCATGAAATTTATTGAAAGAATGTGCTAATCAACTTTTTGATCCCCTCAATGTATCGCCAAAAAGTGTCCCAATGTTTTGGGATATTACCATGGTTAGAACTGAAAACTGCAATTCTGACCCCAACCAACCGAAATTTCGGTTTGAATCTCATTCTGTTGGCAAGCTTAGGATCTGTTAAGGTGGGGATAGGACCCTTCCCCCTCACCCAACGCTGTTGCTGGTGGACCCCCACAGGAGAGTCTTGTGGGAGCACACCGAAAGGCACAAATATCGCATCCTTCTGGCATTCCGGGCTACTAGTCAGCTGATCGGGTGCCTGATGTGTGTATTCGCCGGCTTCCCGCTTACACTTGAATCTCGTTGCTTTTTAGTGAAGCTGGGAGAATTCTTGAGTTAGGTATCGAAATGGATCCAATACGAGTCATTTTGTTAAGCGGTTGGCAACCATCTCAAAATAGGTTTAGGTAGCATCAGAGATTGAATTAGTGTTTAGCGTTTGAAGAAGTACCTAGTTTGTATAGGTAGGGTTCATACCTAGTTTGTATAGGTAGGTAGTAGGTACCTACCTAATAAGTGTTGAGTGTACATAGGTACATCTTGATGTTTCATTTTTTGCAGCTCTCCTCGCTTACACTCATGTCAAGCGTCTAGGGCAGATCTCTTTTTGCCTCCATGCTATCAGTATTTTGCTCTTTGCGGAACAAAAAGTAGAAGCTTTGTGTTCGCGACGATTCTTGTACAATTCCTACATACTCGTATATAATTGGCCGATAATTTGTCCCGAAAAGAGGAGAGAAAGTTAACGAAAATTTGCTCTTTTAGTTCTCAGTTTAGTTTTAGTTATCTACTATCGCTGGAAAAGCTCATCTTCTAAGGAATGTTTCTAGGTAATGTCCTTTTTGTTAGGTACCCATACCTATGTAAGTTTTCTGAGAGTTAATAATAAGTAATTCAACCATTTCTGTGTGCTTGCTAGGATCTCTGGGTGTGATTGAGACAGTTTTTAACCATGCTCAACCGACTCAGCGTTAAAAAGGTGATGAAATAATTGTCGACCGAAAACGCTTTTTTGGTTTTGTGGCCAACGTCATTTTCCGAAATTCGACCCACAGCATTAATCTGATTGGGACGGCTAAAGAACTCGTCCTTTCTTTTTGAAAATCTGAATCTCTTTGGAACCATGAAATTTCAGGACGAGCCAAATAGCTGAAAATGATAGGCAACCTTGGTTTAGTAGGAACTTTACTTTGTTTTGAAAAAAAAGTAGGTTAGCCTGCGCTGCGTAAATGAATAATATTGGTGGTATTGAAGTCATAATATCACATATAGTAAGCAAAAAACTTTCAATAAATATAGGTACATGTAGGCACATATATACTTATTAGCAACAGTAACTCGACTGTAGTGGCACGAATGCCTTGACAGGAAAACAGCGTTGAGTTCAGAGCCCTCCATCTTATGAGCCTTAATACTCAAAGAAGGAACCCGATAGGTATCTATTATATCAACGAACGCTGAGGAGGAACGTGAAACCAGGCTAGAAAACTCGTGACAGTGACAACCACAGAATAACAACAACCGCCTGAACCTGAAATCTAAAGCACCTGAAATGATACGCGATCAGCTGACTAGTACTGTAAGTTGCCCAGAATGCCAGAAGGAAGCGCTAGTTGTGCCTTTAGGTGGGCTCCCGGGAGACTCTCCTAGATCAGATCAGGGGGGGGGGGGGGGGAATAGGCTACTCGTGCACTTAGGGCCATGTCATACGAGCGCTATTGCCGTCGCGCTGATAGCGTCGCGTTAAAAACGCTCCAACCCGGCAATGGGGTTCTTATGGAGCATGTCATACGGACGCTAATGCCGTCGGCGAGTCCGCGTTAGCCGGACGCTGAGCGCTGCCAACGCGGATGGTCGCGCTAGCGACGCGGCGCACGTGACACCGGGACCCTGTCAATGCAAATGCGCCCGGAAGACGCTACGTATGACAGGCACCTGGCGTTGGCGGGACGGCATCAACGCGACGCATTTGCCGTCACGTATGACATACAGTTTTTCCGGCGCTATCTCGACGCTATCAGCGCGACGGCAATAGCGCTCGTATGACATGGCCCTTAAGGCTACGGAACACATTGGAGCCGACTTTTAGCTCTGCCGTCAACGGCCGAACTTTAGTCACCCAATTCGACTGACCAGGGTGGTTACACTGGACCTGATTCACCGTCGGCTGGTCAACAACGAAACATGGGAGTGGAAATATTGGTTGTAGAGAAGTACAACATTTCTGTAAACTTCAAATGATAAAAAGGACTTTTGCGACCTTGGTTGAGTTTGAAACAATAAAATATTCGGTCTAACTAAATCTTTACGATTTGAACAAAGAAAAGGATAACAAAGGTGAAAATGTAAGTTTGTACATGAGGCACAGATGCAGTGATGAAACATTTGTATGTAACATACAAATTAATTAGAACGAATAATTTCCAAAGCTCTAAAAATGTAAACAGTTCCAGTCAAGCAGCATGATCGTATGAGCAAATTCGTTCAACATTTCACATTTTTGTTCAAACTTTTTGAAGGTTTCAATGTGTCTCTCAGCTAATTTGTTTGTCGCTTGCTGCGACAAGACTCGCAGAAATGAGTGAATTCTGCACTCTTGAATATTGCGGCATTGTCTGAGACGATTATCTCAGGAAACCCATGACGAGAGAAAATGCCCTTCAAAATTTCCACCATGGATGCTCAAGCCGGTTTCACATGGAGCGGTATGAGCGTACAACCGGAAAGACGGAAGGCCGTCCAATGAGCTTGCGCAACGCTCGACAGCAAGCGGCGACGGTATACAAATTTCTACCGCCTACCTCCTACCGCCCATGCCGTCAACATGGCAGCCACCATCCTCAACTGTTGTCCCAACAGCCAATCACATTGCGTTCCGTCTTTTCTGTCTCCGGACATACCGCTCCATGTGAAATCGGCTTCATGTTGGGGATTACTTTTGAGCGATGACCTCTGGCCATTTGAATAAGGGCATGGCCGAATACAATGAGAGTATAATTTCAATTGTTGGTACTAGGTATACATAATAATTCGAAAATTTGAAAACAGAAATGAGAAATTTAAAAGAACCTAGTTAAAATTAAAAAGAGCTACAAGTAAAATAACTTTTAGACCAATTCTTCTTTCTCAGATCGTTCAACCTCCAAAATCAACCTCAACATCAATTCGCTCAATCAACCTCCAAAATCAAATATAGAGGGATCGTTCAACCTCCAAAATCAACCTCTCACTTTCAATTCGCTCCACAGCGGTGAAATGTCAAAACAACAGCAGGCAACAACAAACTATCCACATGAATTAGCGCTCGAAAACCAGCTAGAAAAATAGACCCGCATTCAGTGGTGAGCACGCTTTGGAAAAAAGCGCGACCTTAGTAAGCGCTACAAGAGCGGGAAAAAGCGCTACGTTGGCGCACTCTTCTGGGTTGCTTTTTTAAATTTTTTCCCACGCGTAAATGCAGTGGGATAAAAACGCTAGTGTGTCCATAGGCTAAGGATGCTCAATGCTCAAGGTTGAAATGAGATGGGCTTGCGTGGTATTAGCCTTAATAAATAAGGGCTTAAAACATTGAGTCTGAAGTTCTGATGAATAAAATTACATTAATTATATAATTCACCAACCTTTCAATTTGTTCTCTCTAACACTTAGATTGCTTGTGTGAAGTTCCTGTTTTTTCTTATGAGTAGCGTGGCAACCACTAATCGTAGTACATAGTACACTCTGTACACTAGTACATAGTACACTCATGGGGGCCTTCTGGGTAATAACTTCCAAAATCCCTGATAAGTAACACGATTGCACTTTCGTGTAATTTCTCTGGTGGCACTTGGGAACTGACTCAATCATGTTGTTTCATTCTTGTTTCAGGCAAAACTTCAGCTAGTGTCAGTTTTTGGGGCAGGACTTCTTGTTGGCACAGCTCTGTCAGTAATCATTCCAGAGGGTATCAGAGCCTTGATTGAATCGATATCAATAAGGCAAGCAGTGAATACACACAGTAAGTGCCTATTTCAATGATTCCAAACTAATCTACAGAATGCCTCTGAAAGTTGCGGGGAATAGATGTTTTGGGTTATTTCCGAATGATTCCAGTGATTTTAATGTAAACTCATTTTAAGGGGGGTTCATTTGTTATTTAACTCCTATTATTTTTGATCTGAGTGACATAAGAAGAAAAGAAACGAATTGGAATAAGTTTCAGGACTTCCTGCAACCAAATCCCTGAAAATAATTATAGGTGTCTTCATTTTTTTTTTTTTTTTACACACTAGTCATCCCATTCTTTCTCCACTTTTACCACCCACCAGAATGTTTATCAGTGTGTCCTTACCTTGAAGTTTGGCTTCTGGCTCTGTTAAATAGAAGTACCTTATATTGATATAGGAGTATCAGTAATTGTAGTCTGTGTGCGCAACCCCAAAAAAGACGAAATTGGTATAATTTTGCAGACCTGATGAAACTCGTACCACTTCTTCCTGTGACCATGTGGAGCATGAAAAACCATGATGGCCATCTCAGAACGGTAGCTTTTAAAAATGGCGGCCATTCAAAATGGCCGCCAGCCACTGTTCTGTAATTCGTCGTATCTTGCAAACAGCCAGTCCGATTTCGAAAAACTTTTGTTTTTAACTGTAGGTACTTTTATGACCAACATTTTTAGTCCTGATGACATAAGCCGAAAAACGCAACAAATTATTTCACAAAGGTTTATTATTTTTTCAATTGAGTTTGATTGTAGTTTTAGTTGGCTTGCGTACGTCATAAGGCCCCGTTCAGACTCCTCGGTGTGTCCTATTTCGAGTTGCCACAACCAATACTTCTAGGTTTGAAAACGCGCTCCAATACAGGTACCATTGCATGACTAATAGCTCCCCACTAAACACAAGGAATGCATGCTTCTGATTTAGGATTGCATTCAAGCTGCAGAGGTAGAAGGATTCCTAAGGAGATAGAAGGATTATCCACGCTATAATAGTACAAAAATGGATAATTAATCTGTCGTGGTGTTTGAGTTCAGAGTAACGAAGATACTTGTCTTTGTGTATGTGTAAGGTGGAAGGTGATTGCTCCTTTGGATTCTGATGCACTATTGTACTTAGATATCAACTCTAGTTAATTACAGAAGGAGTAGTAAAGTGTTGGTGTTTTATTAATTTCTACTCAGTAAGTGTCTGTCTATGCAGTTACATATATTTAGATAATGTTATTTAAGTTATAATTAAAGACAAGTATTCAGTGTAGAAGGGCCATCCAATAAATAATTATTTTCATTATTTATGCAACTTTGTGTAATAACTTGCAGGGTTTTTTTTTTTTTTTCAGAACGTATAGTGAATGGTGAAGCAGCAGAAACCCCAGCTGACCTTGCTGAGCATCTTTATTCAGTGATTGGGTTGACGCTGGTTATTGGTTTTTGTCATGATGCTACTAATCGCTCAAATTTCTGCCACTTTTCAACGAGGTACGTGGACTGAGTGCAAAAATTGGATCCAAATATATACATGTGTTATATAATTATGTCATGATATACTCGTAATTAGAAGGCTGTTTTATTTTGTTCTTTCTGAGGCCTTCAACTCAATTTGTCAAGTCATTCTTCTTGATCGCATGGAAACAATTGGAGTACGGGGGTTCCTCTTAAGTGGTTCAAAATTTACCTATCGTCGAGAAAATGAATATTTTCGGCGGCCGAGTTTTCATGCCGTCTAATGGAAATTGGTTTTTGAATCGTTCAAGGAGAACCACATTATTTTTGATATATTCAAATAATTTTCCATTACTCCTCCCCAATTTCAAAACTTACACAGCAGTCTGATTTTATGGCTAGTTCCAGGGTTTATAACCTTTGAGATGCACTAGCTGTCCTTAATTTGTTTGAGAACTAGTTTGTTGCGAGTTTATTGAATATGAATGTTCAATAAACTCTAAAATGTGCCTAAGGTGTTTGGTTGTTGATCTTGTCAAACTGACGAAGTCAATTATAGCTCATACATTCAGAGGATTCTCGTACTGCTAATAAATGCAAATTTGAAAGGTCTCACAGTAATGGTATTTAGGCATTATTATTTATATAATATTATGGTATTATTATGCATACTTGTTTTTCGTGCACGTGTCACACTGAAAATTGATGAATTGAAGTTATATCTCATGTTCTTATGAATACAATAAAAATGTTCTTAATTGAAATGATTATGAGGATTACATTCAACCCTTTCCGGAGAAAACCCGGTCAGGACCCGGCTAGGCAATATCCGCATTTGGACGGAACATTTTGAGCAATTGCAACACTTGAAGCAATTTTTATTAAACTTGGCTCCTTATAGTTTTGACGATTATTTTAAATCTGCGAGCCTCATTAAATAGCTTATTTGTAAATTTATTTTTTGAGTATTTCTTGTGACTTTTTAGAGAGTTTTTTTTTTTTTTTTTTTAGATTGCCTATACGAGGAATATTTGTAAAAGTACTCAGGCACTGTTTTTTATTTATTTATAACATAACTAATATAATATGACAAAGGCTATTAGCCGGATGTATTTATTATCTTTATTATATTATTAAGCTTGTTATTATTTGACAATTGTTATGCACATGTGTGATGGCAAATAAAATATCTCTCTCTCTCTCTCTCTCTGAGAGAGGGATGTCTCACAGGACGAATGCCGGTCCCTGCTCGGCGACCTTGTTACCTTGTAGGGGTCGAATGCCGGTCACTGCTCGGCGCCCTTTCTTGTCTTCACAGACGAAACCCAGTGGTAGCTTGGTATTTTTTAAATATTGGGGGCAGTTCAGTAGGTTTTACTGAAGGTTTTGACAATAGATCGCAGCACTTTATTGCTTCGACTTTTTACTCATTATTTTCTCACTGATAACTCTTGTCCTCGTGTTGTTTTCGTGTGCGGTATCCATTGTACCCAGTTTTCTGTGTTTAGTAATTGTGCTTTTTCAGTTCGTAAGTGGTTTTTTCGTCATGAACGATGAACAAATTGAAAGATTGTTGCTTCAAATGGAAGAATAACGTCGTCCAAAATTTTTCATATTTTTTGTTCTGGGGAAATGATTACAATAAAAAAAAAATAATAATAATAACAATGGGTAATCTCTTTTATTTGATGAATATGTCTTCAAACGTGATGTACCGTTTTTAGGTGACCTATTGCAAAAAGCTTATCGTCCTTGAAAGATATAATGGCGTGTAATAAGTCGTCCTGTAAGGTACATGCATAATGCCGGTCCCTGACCGGGTCCCGTCCTTGTGGACACGATCGGAATTCAACTTTCGACCGCAAAGGGTTAACGCTATATGCAGTAGTAGGTAGGTATAGACCTCTCAGGTTTCAGAAGTGCAAAAGGAGCGGGACGGGGCAGTGGCTAGCTGATGCGAGACTAGGCCATTCGCGGCCCCCTCCACTCCTCTTCCCCCTCCCATAGGCAAATTCGCGGATCCTGATTCCCGGGAGCTACGATGAAGAGAGAACCGCGAATCACGATCCGCAAATTCACCAATGAGAGGGGGAGGAGAATGGGAGGGAGCTGCAAACGGACCAGTCTCGTATCAGCCTGCTGCAGCTCTGTCCCGCTCCTTTTGCACTTCTAAAATCTGAGAGAGCTATAACTTGTTTGAAGAATGAGGAATTCAAGTTGAATACGCTATGACAACTTTTCATTAAGACTGATTTTACCTCTCCATGATAATTGACTTGTAGTTAATGATTAAATTGTCCATAACTACACAATTCAATTTAAATTAGATGGGAATTATTTCATGTGCTAGCCCACAGCTCTGAATTGTGCTTCAAATATCGTCTAAAAAGAAAGTAATTGTGTGGCTAATTGAGATAATGCCTTATAGCAGGGGTGCTCAAACTTGAACTGCTGGCGATCTACCTCAATATTTTTAGACTACTTACGATCGACTCTGAGAGGCTGCAAGTATGTGTGATGCAGGGTTGTCGTACATACACGATACACCCTACCTACCTAGGTAGGGTGTACCGTAGCATATATAGATATTAGCTTTCCGCACAATTTACATTATTTTAGTCAAGGTTTGGGTTAGGTTTACTTAAGTTCTTCTCTACAATATCAATGAAAAAACTCCTAGTTATTCACAATTGCGAGTTTATTCGATGTTACAAAACAAAAGAGATACATATGGTGTTGAACTCAACTAAGGAGTGACTTTGGATGTTGAAGCGTGGCACTGCATGTCCTCAGCATACTTTTCATAAGATGGTGCGTAACCACTGAGTGTCAATCGCAAGCACGATGACATATGATCGTCAGTTAGTCGATTGCGATATTTTGACTTAATTATCTTCATTTCAGAAAATGCAGACTCGCACAAGTAAGTTGACCCAAACATTGCCGTCAGTTGAAGGGCGATTTGCCTTAGATTCGGATATTTATCTTCAGATATAAAACACCAGAAATTTGTATCGAATGCTGTAGCTTTGAGATGTATATCTGATATAATCTGCACCAACTCATTTTCAACAGAACATGAGTTCATATTAAACTGACTTGCTACTTCAGTAGCTAATTCCTCAATGTTTTTACATGAAAAAGGATAACTCATAAATGATGCTATATTTGCCAATTTACTGCAATCATAAAAACGCATTTCGAATTGTCCCAAAATATTTGATAATTCAGCCTCATACGTATCATAATTCAACTGAGGAATCCTTGCTTTCAAAGACGGAAAATGTTTCAGATCCTTTCTTTTCAGTTGATCTACCATAAGTTGCAATTTACTTTTGAATGCGTTTACTGCGCTAATCATCTCAATAATAGTTTTTCCTTTACCTTGAAGCTCCAAGTTAATGGTGTTAAAGTGCATTGTGATGTCAGTCAAAAACCGCCTTTTGCCGCAAGCAGTGTTATTACGTAATACATTTTTGTAGTTTAGTTACCTACTTATTAAAAAATTTTTTCTCCTCGAGATCTACTCAAAAAGCACTCGCGATTGACTGGTCGATCGCGATCGACCGTTTGAGCACCCCTGCCTTATAGGTATGAATATGTAGTTACTATTTTATGTTCATATTAGAAGTTGTTTTCACATTATGCTCCTGATAGTATCTTCTACTCGACTGAAGTACAAAAACAGTCCAGCCAACTTTTGTTGCCCAAGGTTAGCCTATGTCTTTTGCACAACAATAAGATGTATTAAAAATCTACCTTATTTTCATATGAAACGGTTTCATTTTGAACCGGTATATGTTTAACAAGGAGCATGATTTATGCATCTAAGGTGCTTGACCTGATCAGAGCGACCGTACTGGAGACCTCAGGGGGGTGCGACACTAACACAGCTTTTGATAACCAGAGCCACGACTCCAACTTTGTTGCCCCAATTTAGTCCAGTTTTAATGTAAACTCAGCAAGAGCATGTAATCGAATGTGACAATTTCATCTTTTTGAAATCACAACCTGAGTCTGATAATGAAGTGGGAATAATTTCTAGTTTATGATGTCAAAATAGTCTTTGCTGTCACCATGTGCTGCCTATAGATTACCGTACGGAGAATTTCCTTTTCGTCATGACAATTTTATGATGGGTGTTAGGATGCAATTTTCGTACTGTTTATTTATTTTTTTTTAATTTCTTTTAAATATAGTACCTATACAGGGTGGTTCTTAATGAACGTACCACCCTTTCAATTTCGTTGGTTGTGGAGAAATCAAAAAACTTGTCGAAGTAACCTCCCCTTATTTTTTTTAAAAGAATTCAAAAATTGAAGTTTGAAGCGTCGCGCATGCGCGCAAATAAGCGCTGCGCGCACCAACTTTGTTTTTTCAAATAGAACCCCCCAATTTTTATTGCAGATTTGCATTCTACATCGAATTTCATGAACATTTTACTTCGACAACTTTTTTTTTTTCCACTGCGCGAAACGGGCTCCAGGAGCGTTCAAAGTTGCTAAAGTCATCAAAATTGCGCAAAACATGGATTATGGTAAACCCCAAGTGTGGCACATGTCTTTAAATTGTTTTTCAGCGCTGATTCACGTGGTGCTGTCAGCTTTTAGATTTAGCTCAGTTTTTTCCTATTTATAAGCTAAATCTACGTCTTTTGGTGAAATATTACAGTTTTTCCGAAGTATCAACTTTGACAGTAGATTTATTTTCCCTCGCCCTTTCGCAACGCTAAGGCGAGCTTAAAAATAAATCACACTCCTCGATAATTTTTCTGCTAAAGTACAACAAAAACAATTCCTTCTTTCTTCCTGGTTTCTGGCTGTTATTTTGGATTCATCAAGTCCAATAAAAAAACACCACGTGATTTATTTTTAAGGCCTCCTTAGCCGGTTCCAAGCCCGGGTTGTGAAAGGGCGAGGGAAAATAAATCTACTGCCAGAGTTGATACTTCGGAAAAACTGAAATATTTCACCAAAAGACGTAGATTTAGCTCAGACAGCACCACGTGAATCAGCGCTGAAAAACAATGTAAAGTCATGTGCCACACTTGGGGTTTACCATAATCCATGTTTTGCGCAATTTTGATGACTTAAGCAACTTTGAACGCTCCTGGCGCCCGTTTCGTGCAGTGGAAAAAAAAAGTTGTCGAAGTAGAATGTTCATGAAATTTAATGTAGAATGCGAATCTGCAATAAACATTGGGTTTATATTTGAAAAAACAAAGTTGGTGCGCGCAGCGCGCATTTGCGCGCATGCGTGACGCTTCAAACTGCAATTTTTGAATTCTTTGCAAAAAAAATAAGGGGAGGTTACTTCGACAAGTTTTTTGATTTCTCCACAACCAACGAAATTAAAAGGGTGGTACTTTCATTAAGGACCACCCTGTATAGTATTTTGAAACCAAATACAGTACACATTTTATTTATTAGTATATCGGGCAATCCTAGTTCAACTTGTAACCAGTCTGAAAAGTTGGAAGTGAGGGGCAGTGTTGGGTGGCTTGTGGGGGTGGGAAGAACGAGTGGTTTGTAACAGATTAAGAGTACCTGGTGTTGGGCGTCCAGGGTCAAAATGTGCATAATAAGTAACAGAGGAGAGGTTTGACAGCCCCTTCCCCTGCTAGCGCGATTTAACGGGTGAGGCTGTATTCCCAATTGCGGCAGCTCGAGAACGTGAGAGGAATTGGCGTTCAATCCAACGCTGAGCGAAAGGAGAGCACACCGAACCAACACTGAGCGGAAATGACGGTTACCTTCACAGGTTGAAAATTGGGGTAGTGGGGGCAGAAGAGTCTGATTCTGTAACCCAACAAGACTGGTTTCAGAACGAAGCCTGTTGGGTGGTTCCATGCGAGTCTGGCCAGTTTAAGTAGTGTCGCCACTCCTCTTGAAATCAACCAGATGGATTCTGACCTACACGCAAGTCAAGTACAGGTGCATTGTCGCCACACCTTTATAGTATCTATTATTATTTTTAGATTGTTTTGAATCTTCTTACCACAGGTAATACAATTAATAAATATATATTTTCAAGTTGCCCATTTCATTTATAGACGTTGAGGGAGGTGGTGGACGACCTAAGGTAACTGCCACCATTGGTTTGGTAGTTCACTCAGCGGTTGATGGTGTTGCATTGGGAGCCGCTGCATCCACCACTCACACAAGTGTGGAACTGATAGTATTTGTCGCCATCATGCTACACAAAGTGAGTGTAATGACCAAGGGTTCTTCTAGAATTCCAATAAAATCAGTACCTAGGGGTTTCATATGAGGTTGATGTAGTAATAAATTGACTTGGATTCCTACTTTCTTGTATTTTAAATTCTGTAATAAATTAACCGTAACGGATAATGTTATACTCAGACATGACTATGTAGAACAATAATCATTTAATTGCAGGCTCCCGCAGCTTTTGGTCTGGTGTCATTCCTTATGCATGAAGGATTGGATAAAAAGCGTATCAAGAAGCATCTAGCTTTCTTTTCTTTCTCAGCTCCACTTATGGCTCTTCTTACGTATTTTTCCATTGGCCAGGTATGTGCCTGAAATTCATTTATGCTTTTATCATTGAAACTAAAAACGCTGCAAATTATTTCACAAAGGTTTATTATTTTTTCAATTCAGTATGATCGTAGTTTTAGTTGGCTAGCGTACGTCATATCTTTGGTATTAACACACAAATATGACCTTGAAAAAAACATATTCATGCCTCGAAGGAACGCCGGCGCCGTACCCACCACAAGGTGCCGCAGCGCCGGCGCCTCCTCTCACTCCACCCCCCCCCCCCCCCCCCGCTCATCCCCTCTCCATCCACCGTGACCCCCTGCCAAGCGTGCCAGGCGTGCGCGCGTCGAAAAAGACACTTTTTTGCCCGTTTTTGGCCCATAGCATCTATGCGAGTAAACCGATCGGGATGGTTAAACGTTAGGACCAACTAGACCCCAAATGGAGTCTATGTGCGAAAGAACGAGTTTTTAAAGTAAATTCTTAGGCCTTTTATGGCCCGAACGGCGGACGGACATTTCAAATTTGGATTCTATGCACCTTGAAACGTAAAGTGACGAAGTTTGAGGGGGGGTTATAAAAATTTTTTGCTACACGATCACATAGGCTTATTATTGGAAATAATAAACCAAAAGCAATCTCATCAGTGCTAATCGTGTTGTTGTATCTTGTTTATTCTGTACGTTCTTTAAAATTATTATTGTTTTGTTATTTACTAGCGAAGTTACTGCAATGGCAATTTAAAAATACAATTTTCTTGAATTTTCTTCATGCGAATCCGTTTTGACGTATCCGAAACGATTCCATTCAGCACTTTTAGTTTATTATTTTCAATAATAACCTTTGTAATCGACCAAAAAAAAATTTTTTCTCAACACCCCCGGACAATTTTTTGGTTTACGTTTCAAGATGTGTAGAATCCAAAAATCGAATTAAAAATAAATAAATAAAAAGATCCGTCCGTCCGCTGCTTTTCTCCGAAAATACTAGACCAAACTATATGAAACTTGTGTTACAAATCACATTTGGGGTCTAGATGGTCCTAGAAGCTCGGCATCAATTTTTATCAACGTTTGTATTAAAAGGCTAAGTTCAAAAATCGAGATCTCGAAAACTTTCTAAGTAACAGTAATAATTTTTTGCTTTTCAACGATAAATTTAATCCCAAAGAATCGATTAAAACCAAACGCAACGCTGTACGTTGCACAGTTCGCTTTCCCTAAGGGCTTGAACTTCGGAAAAAAAAAAAAAACGAATTTCCAAGCGCGAGAACATAGAGAAATCACGTGCTGCTAGCGGATCTATTGATTAGCCAATCAAGCTTTAAGTTCCATGAACGATCGCTAGACAGTGAGACCGGTATACAAAGAAATTGCCTTATAAATGTCAGCTTTATAATGCCAATAATGGAAATATCAGGTGATAAATGTTACCTCCATGCAGCCACCTCCATGCCGGCCACTAGTCATGGAGGAAGGGAAGGAGTTAGAAGAAGCCAAAGACACGATAAGGTATCACCCGCCTGCCCCATTTGGCCGGCATGGAGGTGGCTGCATGGAGGTAACATATAGTACCAATGGATTTATTCTAACTTTGCAAATTCGAGTTATTAACTATTGTCTGTGCGGAAGTACCTTCTAGTGAATCATTGGTACCTAGATACTTAATTTCATCTCTTAAATTGCTCCCAAGTTTACCTATGGCCCCTATTCTCGTGACGTCACGCCTGGAGTAGGTTCGCGTTTCAGCCAAAGTCGGCCATGATACCGCCCTACGTCAATGAATCGCTACTCAACCAACCTATTTCTCACAAGAAGTTTACCGTCTCACGTCAACATAATTCGTGGTTATAAGGCCATTTTTCAACAGTTTTGTTTTGAAAAAGTATAATATTGTAGCAACACAAAGTTTCAATTCGACTAAATGTTATAATAATCATGCCTGCCAGCGCAATAATTGATTATAGATTGCTGTCAACAATACCAATCTAACGTGAACGAGTTTTTATTTGGACTAGGAGCCTACTAACTATAGTAGTTAATCAGTGTCAGAAAACTAAAGAACTTCATTCGTTTAGGCTTTGAGAATAATTAACCTGAAAAATAGTAAAGAAAAGATTATTGAAAATTCCTCAGGTGTCTGTACTGCTGTGTGGGTACCTAGCCAAGTTCGTAGTGCTATGCTTAACTGAGGAAGCTTTACTTGTTATATTGAATGAATAAAAGGAGAGATTTGATAGTTTGTCAAAATAAAGAAGGCAGGTTGTTGCTACACCAAGAAACGAAACTACTTAGGTAGTTACGTACGTCCTACCAGATTTGCTGTTGGTTTAAAGTGCCTAAACAAAGTAGGTGGGTCGTTGCTTTGCCGACGAATACAACCGCTGATTAGCAAGTTTGTCAAATATCGAATCAGGGAATATGCAACATGAATTAAAAACCAGCTGCAAGGAAAAAACCTTGAAATGCATTCCTCTGAAGGTAATATTTCATAAAGACGGCATTGGCAGTGCAGTTATTGCGCGAGTTTTGCAGTTACGCAAATTTTAAGGACAAAAAAGTGAATTAGATACCAACTTTCGGTTTTGTCTATGAAGTACCTACATGAACAAGTAATAATAAATGGAAAGTATGTAGGCATACCTTCCCTCCAGGTACTTACCTTTCCACATGTGATACAACTTACTATTCCCGCCTAACAGAGCTCTCATAACACATCCTTTCACAAGACCACTTTCACAGTACTCTAAAGATTTTTAGTTTCAATTGATTCAAAGAACAGTTCTAAAACTAGATAGGTAATCCACACCATTTTTGCGGCTGATGTCTGGATCATCTAGAACACTTGTATGTCAACTCCCCAACACATATTTCATATGGATCTCTACCCCACAGATTAAATCTGGCATTCGTAGCGTTTGAGGTCAACACCTGATAATAACTTGATGTAATTTGCGTACAATTTATCACCTTGCTTATTAAAAATAATGAAAATATTGACTAGGTACTAGGTGAGACTATGTTATGCTGTTGTCCAGCTGTGACTACAAATGGCGCATTTTCGCATATGTTTACTCGTCACCATGACAACAAGGTGAAATAACTTTGATTTCGCCTTATCTCGATGTAAGGATGCGCTAGTGTCCAAGTCTCGAGAATATCACCCATAGGTAGTAGAAGCATAGTTTTCGCTTTTGAGAGATGAAAAAATTTAATCTGCAAAAAATCAAACGGTTTTTGTTTTTTTTTTTTACAGTGGTAAAATTTCCTCTCGCATTTTACGTTTTAGAACTGAAAAACTTTTGTTCCGTGTCTTTCAGTGTGTGGTTGTGTATGTCTGCCGTTTATCCTCAAACCCTTGTAACAAGCTTAATTTTCTCTATATTCAATCGATTTTTATGAAATGTCCATGGAATGTGCGGGTTAGGGTGTGTCTATCAGTTTCGTTGATCCCAAATCAATACTTGACTCAGCGCATGCACAAACGTAAATTCCATCAAGCATCATTTTCTCACACCCCCGTCATCCGATCTCGCTCAAATTTGGAGGATGGGTGGAAGAGATTAATTTGAGCATTCTCTAGAAATTTCAACATAATCCTATCATTAGTAGCTACTGCGCATGCGCGAATATGTATTCCTTTTAACGAGCCTAATTTCAACAATTTTCTTCCGATTTTGATGACATTTGCAGGCAATGTGCGGGCTAAGCTGTAAATGGTCGTTTTTATACTTTTCAAATCATTACTTCATTCTGTGCTTGCGCAAACGTAAAGTACTTCAAGCATAATTTTTTCACGCCCTAGTCGTACAATCTAGCTCGAGTTTGGTGCATAGTTGGTGACCAGTGGTTTAATTATTCCATATTAATTTACATTATTTCATCGTTAGTAGCTCCCGCACATGCGCGAAAATGAAATCCCAGGAAAAAGATTATTGCTTATCTACTTCTTTATTGACTGTATTCTGCTATGGAGTTTACGTGACTATTAAAACCATTTCAGTTATCTATACATTCATGTTATTTTCAGTTGGTAGGTACCTATTTACATAAATATCGTTATATTGAGAACAGGGGGACTAGTAAAATGTTGATGTTTTGATTAATGGCATTAATTTTCCCTCTGCAGATGCCCATATCCGCGTAGGCATATTGATGTCAACCTACAGATCTGCAATTTGAAATGGACCTCCTTTGTAATATCAAGAATTTAATATCAGTGCACACTGATCAGCTGTGTGGTCTCTGAGCCTAAATGGTTTTTAATCGGCTTATGACACTGAAACCTGAAATGTAGCTCCTTTTTGGAGATCTGGAATACAATTACGAAGTATGGAGGGACTCGGATCAGCTTCGGAACATCTGGGGCTAATTTCTTTCCTAATCGACTGACGGTGCTATTATTTAGATGGAGCTCCTTTGGGACCCCTCGTAAACAATTACATGGTATGGAGGCGCACTGATCAGTAGAGCGGCCTCTGAACCTATACTCTTTCCTTACCTATCGACCTTTTTTCAACATTTACTGTGTAGCGTAAAATTGCGGGGACTTACATACGGTGTTTAATAATTTGAGACTAACATTCTGCGTAGATGGGCTAACACAGAAATAATAGGCAATTTTGTAATAATTTGCAGCGTTTTTTAATATGTAGTCCCATCCCAGACGATATTGCTGCTTGGATTAAATTGAAATCCGTTTTTTTTTTCAAAAAAAAAAAAAAAAAAAAAAAAAATCAAGAATTCCAAAAGAAAAGATGAGCAGTAGCCATTAAGTTCTGAGCACAGTAGATTGGTCACTTTTGTTTCAATGATCACTAAAAATAGAAACAATGGCTAAAACCTGTTAAACAAATACAATATATTAGCAGAATACTTCTTGGAAAAGTTTATCACATCTATGAACTAGGACATTCAATTTTTTCTTCAAAATTACGAAAATTGGCTCATATGGCCATTTGCCATGCTGCACGATTGGTCCTTTTAAATATAATTATTATTTATTCAATTTTTCGAATTCTGCAGGAGGGCAAAGAAACGTTGTCAAGCGTCAATGCAACAGGCATAGCTATGTTGTTCTCTGCAGGAACGTTCCTGTACGTGGCCACAGTCCACGTGCTTCCTGAGTTGACCACCCGTGCTGGTGGTGCCTTCAAACCTAAGCAACTCCTTGCACTCGTTGCTGGTACCCTTCTTCCACTAGTCCTCTCGAGCGGGCATCACCACTAGTTTTCGACATCCGGTATGTATGATTGTAGTTAACGTGTTGACCAAAACGTATATTTTATGTACCTACGTTTTGGGCCATTTTCACCAATCTGAGCTAATGTCCTGTCAACTTAACCAAAGGGTAACAGGAGACCAGCAATTTATAGTGGTGTTAGAGGAATTATCTTTCACCACATAAATTCAGACGTCAAAGTTATCACCCCTGTGTCTGGTTATGGTTTGGTTAAGTTAACTGCGAAACGTTTCATTTTGTCCATCAATCATGGAACATTTTCCCACATTGGACAGAAAATTGGCTCCCCCGAGCTTGGAATCATAACCTAAACAACTTCAACAGTGGTTTCTGTTTGAATTCTTACCAGGGTTAGGAGTTGATTTTTTCCAAGTTGAAGCACTGAAACTCAAAAGAATTACGCTAATTTTGAATATACTAGGTTTGTTTCATCCACCTCACTGCGGTTAACCCACAGTCAGCACATGGTCCACATCCTCTATGATTGCGGTTGGACGACCGTAACCACAATCCAACAATGGATGGTACGCTCAACCGTAATATAAAGTTTTAATTCAAATAAATGGTTGCAGTAATACCTGCCAGCGCGATTATTGGTTGTAGACGATACCGATCTAATAGTGAACGAGTTTTTATTTGGACTAGGGACTAACTATTATAGGAAATCAGTGTCCGAAAACTAAAGAACTTCATTCGTTTAGACTGAGAATAAATAAACTGAAAAATAATGGAGAAAAAATAATTGAAAATTCCTCAGATCTCTGTACTGCGATGTAGGTACTACATAACCATTGCCCTGGCAGTTTCATCAGCGTTTTAGACATGTTCTTATTACTATACCTGAGGCAACTTTACTTGTTTTATTGAATGAATATTGTTGATTTATTGAATGTCCTGGGGGATATAGTCATTGACCAAACTATTCAGCAGCCAATGTGCATTGATGTTCTACAGAAGATAAAATCAGAAATTTGACTTGATTAGGTTTTAATCAGGCTTCCAAATGTGATAAACCGGACCTTAAGCTAGCACCTGTCACTGTCAGTTGAAAATTTCCAAGGGCATGTTCTGAATGTCGATTTGAGGTCCGAAATTATCCATTCTGACCCTATCCCTTTGTCTAAGCGATATTCAAAGAGTATAAAGCATAATGAAAGCACAAAACATACCATTTTATTTATAATTATGTGTGGAAACATAATTAATTACTTTTAATTTCTTTTTCAGGTTTGTTGGCGACTCTCATAAAAATCACGGTACCTACCTATTCCTATTTCATTGGTCTTTCTTTACTAATTTTTCACGAATCCCTTTATCATTTTAATGAAATCTAAGCGTATTTACTTCGTAGGTAAGTACCTTTTTCTGTTTGGTTGGCGCTCTTGTTGTAAGAAGATACCAGCAAGGTAGAACCAAACTGGAATCATTACTGTAAATAGGTATACTTGCTCCAATTTATTAGGAGCTTTAAATCAAGCAGTTTTATGGCAAAACATCGTTGACGAATATTAACGATTATCAGGAACACTATCAATTTGGTAGTGGCCCTACCCCTTGTCAAATATTGATCAATGTTCTCTTTACCAGAGGACAAGATCCATTTATGAATATTTATAAGTTTCAACACAAAGAAAATTAAAATTCCCATGTTTCACGATGTGATGTAGGCCATGATTTTAAATTTGTTCTCTAGCTTAGAAAATAGATTCCACTAATTTATAGACCATATTCACAAACGTTCCTATACGTGAAGGAAATGTCAAGAGGCTGCTAAAAGGGGCTTCAAATCGAAAGCTAAAAGGGGCTTCAAATCGAAAATATCATTTCATAAACATACCTTATGACAAAACCATCGTATCTCAAGAAACTCCTGACATAAACCTATGTAAATGACCAAGAATTAAAAAGTTTAAAATTTTTGGTTTACGTTTTGAAATGTGTAGGATAAATAAATAATAAATGAAACAAAAATCCTCTTTACGCCATTTGGAGGTTTTCTCCAAAACTATCGAACCAAAGCTTAAAATCACACATATGCGATGAAGTTGGGTCTGGCTCGGCATTAATGTCCATCACTCCTAAGAGAGCATTGACAGGCTGAAATATATACAAATAATAATAGTCTAACTTTCAAAATAAGAATAGTGTTTTTCGGTATTGATTGACATCACTTCAGTGAATCAAATGAGCCCACCCGGATCGCTGTACGTTCATCGCTCTCCCTTAGTGCTAGAGCGTTGGCTGTAAAAAAGAAACTACATTCTTGTGGATGAAAAAAACTGGTGTAAACGTAATTATCGTATCACCTGATACATTTCCAATGGAAATCTCACTTCACGAAATCGAATTTTGTCCCCTAGAGATTGACCGCTGGTAGTTGTTTCATTTTTATCTTATTAATTTTCAATTGGTGGATGCTTACATCTATGCAGTTATACTTCGATATTGTACCGTACAATTATAGACTAGTGATCATCGTGCAAGTGCTATCTAATTCAGAAAAAATAAACATTCGTGTTATAATTTGCAGCATTTTTTGTTTTAATTTTGTATCATTGCAGTAGGTAGCTCCATTCCCCGTGAAAACTCTACTAAAAATAATGAAAAATGTGTATAACAAAATCAGAATACGACTATCATCAACCACTGGAAAGAATGGGAGAGTGAATGATACGCTAAACTAGTAGCCTAAACTAAAGTCATTCTACAGCTTGCTCGCAAGCTGTTTGTATATACTCAGCCCGGATTTTTTAAATTCCCTTGAAATGTCCATGGCTGCTTTTGTGATTGGACAAAGTCGCACAGTTGTAACCAAAAATCGAGGAAAGGAATTCCCATGGGTTTTTGATATTTTGAATATTTTAAAATATACATATATAATTGAAATATTATAATGAAAAAATATAGGTATATAATTTTATAAGTATTCCCTTCAAATTTCCTCTCCTCAGTACATTCTATGTAAAGATATTCTTCAACAGAGGAATGTTTTTGATAGACACCACGTTTCTGTAGGAGTTACTTAGGAAACGATTGTGTCCTTAAAACCAATTTTTCTTAGGAGCACAAAGGATATTTTGTGAATATGGAACTATGTCTTCTGAAGATGATTTTATAACATTGCTTCAGTCGCTGTGTGATTAGTAATTCCTCGACCTAATTAATGGATTGTATTTTGAACGATTTTTCATTGGTTAAATAGGTCCCAGCTATTACAGACGAGAATAAAAAGGCATTTTGTTCATTCACCAGATGCATTTTTGCCCCCCCCCCCCCCCCCCCCCCCCTCTAATTATCAAGATTCATTTTTATGTTGAGGAAGTAGTAAGTGTGTAAGTTTAAAGTCATACAGGGTATATTCATTTTGAATCTACTAGTCAAAAATTTACGAAGTTTGGAAGGAATTCACGAGGCAGTCAATGTCCTTTTAGAGCAACATCCCCTCCATAAGCTATCGTTGTTCTTCCTCAACATAACTGCTACTCCAATGATACGTTCCTCTCTGTATAGCTACTTTATCTGGTATGGTCTTTAGGGATTATGGGTAAACTGTAATTGAAATGTTATTTTGCGAGTGATTATTTGAATACATTTTACATGATACATAATTTGTTTTGATGAGTCATGATCAATGGCACAAATCAATCAATGACAAATAAATTGACACTACCATTGATGGCTAATAATAAGAATAGATGTATAAAAAAATAATTCTTAGTCCCACTTTCATCAAAAAATTATTCAGCAGGAGTGTGGCCTAACTCCGGTAAAATTAATCTCGAGGATTAAACCATAGCATTTTTCTCCAACCCAAAACTCGTTTAATTTGGAATAAGGGGAGTTTAGGCTATCTGTCCAATCAAAAGTTGGACAATTTGATGCATCAGGACAGTAAAGTCATCACTGCAACCACCACCTCTCAGCTGATGTCTAGTCCCACTTCCATTTCATTCACCAAATAATAGCAATAGTTGAGAATCTCAAGGGCTAAGGTAGATTTTTGTACATGAAATTGGGACGTTTTGTGTTGTTTTTACTCAATACCTTATGTACCCTATATGGGCACGTATTCCAAGGGGGTATTCATCGTCCTATTATAAGATGCCATCATCATTATTATACTCGTAAGTATCAGTACCTCAAAAAAGCTACTTGACATAACAGATTAACAGATTCGATATGAGATTGATTTGCAAGATTTTGGTGTTTAAACTCGAGTCCCTCAGTGAACTGTTTGTATTGTGAAAACAACAGTAAACAATTTGATAAGTTTTCATGTTGTGGTGGAAATTTATATTTCTTGAGACCGTAATAATGGAAGTTTTCAGAACAGCTGTCGAGATTATTCCCCCTAAATATTCTTAAGGATTTAGCTTGTATTGCGCTTCATATGAGGATGTCTTTCTCAATGAATATAGTTCGGTTTGATTCCTAAAGATATCTTAGTGGCTCATTTGTTTATGAATCGATTATGAGCCTCTCTTCCAAATAGGTCATCAATATTGTTTTAACAATATGCATCAATTGTTTTAACAACATGCAACAATTGCAATAAATTGTTTTAACATCGAACAACCATAATCTATACTTTGTTAATGAAAGCCATAATGGTTGTTAGCTTATTATCAAAGCGACAAATACTTTGCTTAATAACCACAAAGAGGCTCCATAAAAAGACTGTGATAGTTTGTCTAAAGCGATTCACGATTTCAGAAGCCTGATTATGCAAAGTGGTGGGTACTACTTATCGTGAGGAGTTAGATGATTGCAAGTATCTAAACGCCAAACAATACGTGTATTGCATTTACATCACCATGAAGGTGTCTAACCTCAAATTCTATGAGGGAACCAATTATTTGTCTGATCGTTTGTAAGGAATTTTTCCTGTTATCTTAAAAACTGTATCATACTCCTGATAGTATTACGTTTAAGTTACTCTAGTTTCCTGATAACGATCACGTATGTATATCTCATACATTTCGATTAGAATCCATTCATTATTCTGTGTGAACAAGAATACGGCTAAATCCCTCACCCATTTCTAAGTTTTGTAACAAAATGAACCAGTTTCTTCCCTACAACTTACTGTAAGATGTTGGTTGTCCTTAGTTTAAGATATGTTGTTATCAGTGTTTTATTGGATGGAATGGTTTTCTTATTTTTATTGTTTTAATAGTGCTGTTATTTTATGATACTTGGCTTGTGATAATTTCAAACCATTCCCTCATCAGTTCTTTTAAATTCAGTCTCTACCGTGAAATTATTATTTTATTCCCATCAATAAAACTTTTTTCTTCCAGTTTTATATATCACGAATAAAGACATTTTTTTCGTTACGACATATTTGTTCTCTTGAATCCCTCACCTCAACCAATTATTGAATGAATACATGTGTAAGCCCTTGGGCATTGAAATGTTTTAGTTTAATAAGACATTTGAAGTTGTTATGTGTGACAGTTACCGTCAGATCCAGGAGAATGTGCGTCTATCCGTCGCTCTCGCACCAGGTTGAACACATCATTCTCGAGTTCTAGGAATGCTGTGTTTCGCTATAGATGAGGATCCGATAACCGGAAAATCATCTTCTCCGAACATAGCAGAAATTAGGCCCCATTGCACCTTTGGGGGCGACCCAAGTCTGTTACATGGTAGCAGAGCGTGGTTAGGATTATGTACGGCTGACGCCTAGTAATCCGATCCACTAATGTTTCAGAAAAAACATGGCCCGGGTTTCCAGAAGGAATACCCATTATACTCCCTTAGGTACATAAATAATTTCATTGGTTCTTGACTTTTAATTTCTCAATTTTTCCCCTCTGATTTTTTCTATTTTTCACACTTAATTTCTTCCAAGGGCATTGTTCCCAAACCCAGGGCATCGTTCCCTATTTCAAAAGTCCTCAAAGTGGGCACCTTCCACTTTAAGTCTCCAATGATGAGAAAGTTATTATTCCCAGGGCATAGTTCGTGTTTTCATAAGTCCCCAATCTCCCACTGTAAGTCTCCAAAGTTGAGCAAGTTATATTAGTCCCGGTTGTTCCAATCTTTGATTGGGGGTTAATTACCCAATGAATACTTCATATGAAGATTCATTGACACCGGTTCTAATTTCTCTTTTTTATCTTCAATCGCCAATGCAGCTATGTATTAGTGAGCATCAGTTCTCAACCAGTAAACTATTCCACCTGGTTTACATACCTACTTGCTCTTCAATCAAGTATGTCTTTAAGGGGAGGAGTGTGTCAAATCCAAGAGAATGTGTGTCTATCCGTCGCTCTCACGCCGGGTTGAACGCATCATTCTCCAGATCTTGGAATGCTGTGTTTGGCGATAGATGAGGATCTGAGAAACGGAAAATCATCTCCGAACATAGCACGTATGCTAATAGTACGAGTTGTATCTCTTATGGTACTGTCACACCCCCCCTCTCTCTCTATGAGTGCAACCTCTGGGTGTGACCTAAGTCTGTTACATATTATAAGCGTGACCCGCGCAAACATGTTGTTGGTAACCAACTTTCTGGAAGATTTGAAGTCCACTGAAATGTGTAGGTATGTTATCCCATATTATGTCCTATAGTGAGGTCTTGACTTTGAGTATTGAATACCTCGTGCACTAGAAAGCACTGATGAATTACCTGCTCATAACCATCCGTCCGTTCATTGGCACACTGCAATTGATATACCTAGTACAAGAATGCCAGAGGTATGCTCCTGAGAATTTGCTCTGCTTCACAGGAAGCAGGGCTGTGCCTAACGGATTACTTCATAATAGGTAATGTTTTTTTGCTGAAACATTTTCTTGTGTATGCTTTCTGCCATACCCCACTTCAATCAAGCAAGCCCGATGGGTCTGCCATAATAGTCCTGGATGTTCAGGAAGTCAGGAGCAGCAGATAAATATTTATGACAAAATTACCTGCAGCAAGCAGTATCTAAGCTAAAAATAGGATCTAAGGGTTCTAATCTCAACTGGTGGTCATTCTGTTGGGTTACATCATTTCATCTCTCCTCCTCCTTCCTCAGGTTCATTGATTTTTAATATTATAAATTGGTTAAATTAAAAAAAAATCTGCTTGAAAACGTCCAGTGCTGATGACGTAGGCATTACGTCAAGGAGGATCTTCTCACCAAGAGCGTTCTACGCTCATCCTAGCCCGTTTTAAAGAAGGGCTCTCTCCTTGTGTTATTCTATGGACGAACTACCAACAGAATGCGCCACCGTCGTTTTTTTCCCCCCGTGTTCACATTTTATCTTGCCGGTGTCTGGCTTCATCTAATTAGGTAGTAAAACTTGATCATTTTAATGGTGTAAGCAATTCTTTGCTTGTAGATTTTGCTTAACTAATCGAATTCTTGAAAACTGAGTTTTCATTTGAAAGTAGTGCAGGTACCTAATGCTAGTCAAATGAGTAGAAATTCAGCTTGAAAAAATTAATGAAAATACTTTTTCACTATACCTAGATTTTGGTTTATTATTTTCAATAGATAACGAATCTTAAAAAAAAAATTAACCCTCCTCAAAATTTGTTGGTTTACGTTTCAAGATGTGTAAAATCCAAATAATAAAATAATCCTTCCGAAGATTTTCTTCAAAACTACTGGAATCCCAGTTTCTTTCTTCATGGAATTTCTCTTAAGGCTGTGCGAACGCGAGTTGGGAACCTGACTTGAGCCGACGGAGCGCGCTGATTGTCGCCGTCGGTGCTAGCTTGGTTTAGTTTACCGCGCAGTCAAGAGGGAGCGCTAGGGTAGGTGATTGTGGAAAGGGCGGGAAACAACCAACCTTTGCGCAGGAGGTCAACGCTCTCTCCGCCCCACCCTCTCCTATCCATAGTTTTTTTTTTACACCCTTCGCCTCCCCGTTGCTAAATTTTTCAAACTCCCGTTTACCTCGAGCGTGTTGTCTAAAACAAGTGGTAGTCGTTTTATGTTTCTCTATGATTTATCAAAGTTTATAATAAATACTGTCTATTCCATCTAACTATGAAAGTTTGAAAAATCATGGAAAAAGAACTGCCAATCTTAGGAGAACGCGTTAGTCTCAAAATTCTAAGAATGATATCTACATTCAATGACGAATTTTAAAATAGTGTGGGCGCATATCCCATTTATTAGTAAGCAAATGAATGAATAAGTTTAATAGTATACGTTGATAGGAACACAAATATTTACAAAATGTATAATGTAACAAATATTTATCGATATTAAACATTAAAAATTACTGCATTATTTCCAAATACAACATACGGGTTTGTTACTGCTGTTCATGAATAATAGCTTATAACAAGGTTCCTACTTGATAATAGGAAAGCTCAAAACACATTGGTAGGTAAGTAAGTATTACTGGGACGTCCCTATGAATGGATTGGATATAATATTAGTGAGAATTAAAATGAGAGGAAAAAATATAAATGTTATGATTTTTCTGACCCCCCCAACAACAATAAAATTGCATGACTGGACTAAAATCTGAATCGAACAAATAATTGAAACTGTGGTAAGTAATCGATATTACTTCCTCCGTTCACCGCCTTCCATCATGAAGTTTGTAACTTCTGATATACCTACCTATTTTCCTAAACTATACCAAATTCTTAATTTAAAAATAAAAAAAATCACGAAACTCAGAGGAGAATAATTAAAACATTACGGCTTTTTAATATTACCCCCTTCATTCACCCCCTTCCATGGTGAAATTTGAAACTCCTGAACATTATATCCGTGTATATATTTGTACGGATCCGTGTATATATGCATACACCGGGTGTTTCTGAAGTTATGGTCTATCCCCCTTTTTGAAGTAATGTCCCCCTTTTTTATTGCAGATTCAAATTCTACGTGAAATATCATGAAGAAATGACCCATCACTCGGTTTTTTTAATTGCGCGTTTGTGGGCGCAATTCCGCTCCAAAAGTGCGCAATTCCGCTCTAAAAGTGAAAAATTGTGAGACACTGAGTTTTTAAAGATATTCAACTTCCACGTGTAATACATGATTTTGATTTTGGGGTATTTTTTTTGCTGAACCTCGTCATGATTTTTATTTATTGATATTTGCTACACCAGCTTGGGAAAACGCCGAAAGATTGACCATAATTGCACTTATCTTACTCATTTCCACACAGCAAAAAGCGTACCCACTAAAATGAAGTTTTTTTTTGGTGGTTTTCCAAGTTGGTATTGCAAATATCAATAAATGAAGAGCATTACTAGGTTCAGTACGACAAAACACCCCAAAATCATGTATTACACATGTGGCTATTGAATATCTTCAAAAACTCAGTATTTCACATTTATTGCACTTCTAGAGCGGAATTTCGCCCGCTTACGGGCACTTAGAAAATCGAGTGGTGGGTCATTTCTTCATAAAATTTTATATTTTTGAGATCCTTACAAAAAACATTAAGATTGAAAAAAATTACTGTTTATCGACCCATTATTAACGAATTGAATATCTTCATGTGGCAATTGAATATCTTCAAAACTCGGTATTTCACAATTTTTGCACTTTTAGAGCGGAAGTGCGCCCGTTTACGACCACCTAAAAATCGAGTGATGGGTGATTTCTTAATGAATTTTTCACGTGAAGTCCGAATCTGCAACAAAAAGGGGGGTTCTCGTTTGAAAAATTGAAGTTAGTGTCAATTGCGCGCAAAAGTGTCGGCGCAAAAGTATTTGTCCTGAATTTCTCACACAAAAAATGAAGAATGGCATTGCGCCTATTTTTTACGCAATTAAATAAGGAAGGTAGACCATAACTTCTGAACCAGCCGGTATTTGTTCCAAAACTAGACCGAATTTATAGTTGAACAACAAAAGAATCATGAAAATCTGACGAGAATAGTAGGAGGCAGCGACAAAATTTATCGAATTAAACCAAGGTTTTTCGGCTTTACCCCCTCCCTTCCCCATTTCCATCATGAAATTCAAAATTGCCGGGGTTTGTGGCACAACTAGACCAAAATTGGGATCGAACAAAGATAAAACTCAAAAATCGTCGAGAATCGTGACCCAGACAGCAACAAAACTTGTCTCACATACAAACACAATTTTTTTTCACCTAATTTGTTTTTGATATCACATGCATTTTTGAAAAAACGACATGCAATAACGGTAAACTTTGTAGCAAACCTTCGCTTATAATTTATTAACAACAGTTGCTATGCGTTGGATTACTTGACTCCAAGTTATTTGTTACAAATGTTATTATTATTATGAGTACCTACGTTAGTTTATGGATTTAAGAGCTTCAATGCCCATGAAAACACAATTTTTTTCCCCTCCAAGGCTGAGGGGGCCACACAATTTTACCCCTATGGTTTTTCATTTCCACGTATTCGGTCTTAGAATGGTCTGAAACGGATTTGTATGTGGTTATTTGTATTTTTTATTGAATTATTTATTTTTGCTTCCTCACTACCTAAGGTAGGGTAGCTTTGTGTTCGTGATTGAAGTCGAAAAAACGCTGCAAATTATTTCACAAAGGTTTATTATTTTTTCAATTGAGTATGATCGTAGTTTCACTTGGCTAGCGTACGTCATAAGGCCCGTCCAGACTCCTCGGCGTGTCCTACTTCGAGTTGCCACAACCTATACTAATTATATATGCATGTTTATATTTCTCGATTTGAGCTCCTATCTATTCAAATAGTTATTGCCTTAATAATATCATTATCTAAGTACGTACGAATAGTCGAGAGGCTATGTTATTAAATATGCGTAGGAAAAGCTTTGGTATTAACACACAAAAATGACCTTGAAAAAAACATATTCATGCCTCGAAGGAACGCCGGCGCCGTACCCACCACAAGGTGCCGCGGTGCCGGCGCCTCCTCTCACTCCATCCCCCCGCTCACCCCCCTCTCCACCCACCGTGACCCCCTGCCAAGCGTGCCAGGCGTTCGCGCGTCGAGAAATACACTTTTTTGCCCGTTTTTGGCCCATAGCATCTAAGCGAGTAAAGCGATCGGGATGATTAAACGTTAGGACCAACTAGACCCCAAATGGAGTCTATGTGCGAAAGAACGGGTTTTTTAAGTAAATTCTCAGGCCTTTTATGGCCCGGACGGCGAACGGCGGACGGACATTTCAAATTTGGATTCTACGCACCTTGAAACGTAAAGTGACAAAGTTTGAGGGGGGGTTATAAAAATTTTTTGCTACACGATCACATAGGCTTATTATTGGAAATAATAAACCAAAATTGTTGACCCCCAAAGTCAAAATTTTCACTCGCTTTTTACGTTTTAGAGTTTATTGATCAATTTCGATTCCGTGTCTGTCTGTCTGTAGTAAATCCTCGTCACTCCCAAAACTATACCAAGTTTCAGTCCGATCCCGATGAAATTTTCAGGGATTGTGCGGGTTAGCTCCGAGGCGACCCCAATAATTTTCAATGCCGTTGAATCAATCATAGCCGGTGCGCATGCGCAAACGTGAATTTCTCTTTAACTCGGTTTCTTATCATCTGTGGGTTCGATCAAGTTTAAACTCGGTATGTAATTGGGTAGGTATATATTATGTTCTAGATAAGTGCCTTATAAATTATATTGCATTGGGTAGAGTAATAACCATTGCGCATGCGCAAAACTAATATAGATTGACACAGGCATAACTCCGTTTCTAATGGAACGATTTTGATAAAATTTTCAGTGATTGTGCGGATAGCTTCTAGTTTCATTGCCGTCATTCGAATACTAGTCTGTGCCCATGCGCAAACGTTAATTTACTATAACGTCGATTTCGTATCATCTAATGGTTCGATTTCTTTCAAGCTCGGGGAGTAAATGGTTATACGTTCCAGAAACATTTCCTATGAATTATATCGTGGTTTGTGGAGAAATAACTATAGCGCACAGACAAAACTCCGAGACTGATGGACCAATGATTTTAATGAAATTTCCAAGGATTGTGCGGTTTAGCCCCTAGACTTTCACCTATAAATTTCACCGCTATGGGATTAATAGTAATCTGTACGCATGCGCAAATATTAATTTCTTATATCGCCGACCTATAAGAACTCTCGAGGCGTACCTACTTTTTTTAACTCTTTCTTTTAACTTCGATTCTCTTCTTGAGCTCTCGCTTTCTTTCTTGTGACAAAATTTCAGATCGATTTTTAACCCACTTCCCGGTATCCAATCGATCTGAAATTTTGCACACGAGTTCATGCTGGCAAATGGTAAATTAGAAAGACTACCGAATTTGAATGTTCAACAATGAATACATGTCTTATCTTATATCCCACTAAATACACTATAGGTATACTATTGAACGTCTGCATGAAATGACAACAATGGGTCAATAAAATATTAAATGATTTTCCTTGTCAATTTAATTTAAGTTATTATCAATGTGATTTTGTTTCAATTTATGTATGGAGTATATCCTACACTTGAGTTACAAATTACCATTCAAAAATTAGAAGACAACTGAAGCTACTCGTTCAATTATGAATGAAACCAAAAAATATGTCCAGGATCAATTCAAAGAGAAACTCGGTCTGCAGGTTGATGTAGTGAGGCAAGGGAGAGGGAATTCCAACTGCGGAAACACCTCTAGGCGCTTCTTCGGAAATCCTACTGTAACGTCAGAAATAACGAAGGTGGACTTGGATTTGATAAAAAAATTTGCCATCATCCTTGAAGTAATATGCAGCAATGTTACTATTGATGCGGATAAATTCGATGACTATGCTAGCGAAACGGCTAATTTAGCCATCTCGTTGTATCCATGGTACTATTTACCGGCTTCTGTCCATAAAATTTTGTTACATGGTAAACAAATAATAGAAAGCTGTGCAATACCAATCGGAGCACTATCTGAGGAAGCACAAGAATGTCAGCATAAAGTTTAAAAGCGAATCAGGGCCAACCACAGTAGGAAATCATCGCGAGTGAACACAAACGAAGATGTAAGTATTACAAATGTTGCTGATTTCATCGGATCTCTTCATCACTAAAATGAGACCTTTCCTTAAGAAGAAAACAGTACCTTTCAGTGAAAAAGCCACAAATCTATTGAAAGTGTAAGAATTATTATTATTATTATTTCTTGTATAAAAGAAAAGGAAAGTTTATTGGTTTGTAAAATTAATACTGACAAAAGGTCATCCTATTTTATAAGAAATTTATAGTTTATATAATAAGAAATTTATAGTTTATTTTCGTGGGGCACTTAAGAAGATGCCCCACCATTTGCGAAGATGCCATGTTTATTTTTAATTGTACATTCGGAAAAAAAGTCAGGATTTGTTTGAATAATAAATAGGTAAGTGTTCCACTCATTTTTCATTCGATTCATTTATTCGTTTAATTCCAATTTAGTATATGTGAACCAGTTTATTTACTTTTAGTGTAATATAAAATGAAGGACTACTAGTCAGTAAGCTGTGAAATTTTTGAATTGCTTTATTTTAGTAATAAAGTTTTGTTAAATACCAACATTATTCTTCAAATTAACTTTTTCGCCATTTTTCCAATGGTGGGGGGGTTTGCATTTTTTTGAAAAGTAAATTGCAAATTAATTATTAATAATAAAAAGTAATTCTTTAAATTTCTGTATGTCGAAGTAATTAACACCCTATCAAGTACATACATAATTACGAAAGAATGTGAACTTTTTAGGAAAAAATTCACTTTTTTTAGTAGGTACACATTTGGCTCTATCTTATTTCTGTCAAATCCAATCACAAAACAGACAACGGCATTCGATTCAGCGTGAATAAATCCTTAAAGAATGTAAACAAACACTTGAAAATTGGAGCAGTTTGAGGTATTTTCCCAAAATCGGGGGTTTGGCCCCACTGTTCGGCAGGGGAAGAGTGACAGCCGAATATTCTGAAGGCCTGCTCGGGCGGAGATGCAGTGGGCGGAGTCGGGAGGTGGCGAAGGGTTTCCCGCCACATGTGACCTTGAGAGTGACGGTGCCCCCCCCCCCCCCCCCTACTCTACCGCTCCTTCTGCTTCTAGCTCCGAGGTAGTACCAGAACGATCCGCTAGTGGCGCGGTTTTCAGCTCATTTATTTCCAATTTTTCAAACTCGTAAATTGACCGTTTTTTTTAGCGGAGCAGATAGAGGATGGAAAATAGAATCCAGCGTGATTTAAATCATGCAAATCGGTCCATAAATGCCTGAGAAAGTGTTATAAAACCATGAAATCTTGACTATTTTCATACAATTTAAATTCAGTTTAAAATTTTCTTTAGTTGAGGATTAACTACAAACGAAATTGAACTAATCAAGCTTTGGAGTGTGAAAATTGATCAACTACTTAAAATGTTATGATAATAAGACCTCCTGAAGGAGGGTTTGAACAGCCTTAAGAGGGAGTCTACTGTCCTATTTTAAGGACTGAAATATTAAAAATTCACTATCTCAAAAACTTGAAATGAAGGGTTATTTTTTTTATTTATGGGGTATTTTTTATTTATGAACAACAAGTCGAATCAATCGATCAATGAATCAAATGATACCCTCCGGGTCGCTGTACATTCATTCTTTTGTTTCACATAATAAGAGGATACCTATATCTAGTCCAGTCCTACTATACTACACACATAGTGTTGTGCGGGCGGGTGTTCAAATCCTCATGGCATCTAAAAATTCTTTACTTCTTCACAGTAACTGTAACGGTTAAATTATTTTTATTGGTAGGTATCATTCATTTTGCATGTCAAAGCAAAAACTTCAGAAATCATTTCACAATGCCTTAAAACGTAGGTATTTAAATTAATAAAATTTAATTTTTAACTTTTTGGAGCCATTACAGTAGTTTTATTTTTTTGGGAATTAGCTCAAAGTACAGGGAATCTGAAGAACAAACCAAAAACGCACAGTGAGACGAAAAGATCTCCGACCCATGCGAAAACAGGAAAACTATACCCACCGAACCGACAGGAAAACGCACAGTGAGCCGACAGGAAAACTATACAAACGAAGGTAAAAAGAAACACAAGTTCCAAAAATAACGAGAAAATGTCCTTCAGACAGTCAAGGACATTTTACTCAAAGTATTACAGACCAAGAACGGGCGCGCACATGGCCCTAACGGGAGTCAGTACTTCCGACCTGGAACAAGCCAAACGCTCACTGCGAGAGGGGAGTCCCACACGCTGGCAAGTTGACACGGACAACTTGCCTTCTCACTTAGTGCCCGTGTCCACCGCCAGGACGCACGAGGCGAGGACAAGTCCACCTACAACGCCCTTGAGGCCGACAAGGTCATAGAACTCGCAATCCCATTGGCCGGCGGAGACAGAGCGTTCTAACGACGGACGGAAGAAGTGAACACTTCGCCCCGACACAGACAGGGCGTGAATAACTGCCGCCAAATTGAACAGCCAATCACAGAGCACCCAGGCGGAGCAGGTTGTATAAATATGGCACCCGACGGCCCAGTCAGCTGTACCGATCCTGACCAGCCTACAAAGAAGACCTCCTCTCCAGAAGAAGCCTTCCTCAAGAGAACCAGTCAGTCCTTTTCAGGACCTGAGTCGCTCTCTAGGCAAGCGAACTCATTCTCCCGGAGATGGAACAGTCTCAGACTCCACACACTCCCGTGACGCAATTGCCAAAGGGTAACACGGGAGCTAGCCTTCCCATGACCGACACCCTAATCCAAGTTGAATACGACAAAATCGACACAATCGGTACACCAACGCTCGAACCTCCGAGCACAACGCCAATGATTGATCATAGGGGCTTTCCTCTATCACATGCCTCGATACAATCCCAGCATCCTTTTCAGGACCTACCAGGGTCCTCCTACACAAACCCTGAATGTACTTATCGATCCACATTCAACAAACATGACCTAAGAGGCAATTTATTCGATACTCAGCTTTCAACTATACACGCTGTCAAGGAAGCACACGGCCTTCCATTCAACACCTCTTTTCAGAGGACGGACATAGCAGTCCACGGAGGTCCACGCACGGACGTTCGTCCTCTTCATTCGTCTCCTATGACACCCAAGGTGTCATACGACTACGGTCCTTTTCAGACCCAGAGACTAGATACGATGAAGGGTTCATATCCGATAACCACGTCCCCACATTCACCCCCATTCTATGCTCAAGAGGGTAGCCCTCATGCGCCTACAGCGGATTATTATGTCTCACAAAACTGTCCACTGGGAGTACCAACTCCCAGCCAAGTGTATGTAAATTCACCCAAAGGGGTGAATCCGCATAATCAAACAACAAATCCACTACAAATACAAAAGGATTTTACATTTAGCACGAAGCAAAGGTAACCCATGCAAGGATTCTAGACAAGCACTGTAGACGCCTACTGTGGACACTAGGGGCGCGCGCGTGCGACTTGAGGTCGCGCGATCGTGCTCTTTGGTCGTCCATGAGTCGTGTTCCACCTTATTCGTAGTAGTTTCATTTCCCTTCAATAGATAGTGTTAAATCCGGACTAAAATTCTGCGAATCTATAAGGCACTGAATACCAAACATCGATACCCATTTCAACAATCGATCAGCCCTTCGATGTAATTAATAGAAATGTTGAGTTATTGACATTTATGTCTATTATTATTTATTTTCCACTATGCAGGTATGTTCCCAAAAACTCAACTTTTAGTAAACTAACTGCACTTTGATGAATATTTGAACAGATACCAGTTACCAATACTAGGACTGGACTGGTACTTACCTACTAGGATTGCTCCATTCCCATTGATTAGACTGTGCAAAAAGTTGAATCGTTTAGTTAAGAATACCTACAACTATAAAATCAAGTACAACTTGGGCTTTTTCATTCATAAACAACAAATTTAACAAATCTCGTGTTATATGGTGATACTAAATAGAGAAAAATAGTGGTAATCATATTCTCCATTTTCTTCTTTTTTTAATACTGCTAATTATTGTTGAAAATTGTAACTACATATAAGGTATAATTGTTGTTGTAAATTACACTTTTATTAGTTTTTTATATTCTGCAAGATGAGATTTCGATATGTGTAGCAGTCGATAGTTTCGACTGAAATCGATTGTCAAGGCCATTCGATTAAGAGTTCGTCCATTTTGTGGGGGAGCAGTTTGGAACATGGCGTCGTCCGTGGATTATGTCTCCGAAGTGGAAATACAGCCGGACATGCAGGAGATAGAGATCGAGACCATCCCAGTGGAAATACCCTGCGAAACCGTCGAAACGACCATCGAATGCGTCGACGGTCAGCCCATGATTTCCCTTCAGGGTCTCGCGACCGACAGGGAGGAAATCATCCTGCAAGCGGCGGCCGAAGAAATTGTCGATCCCCTCGCCGTGTACGAGACGATGCCGAACGAGCTCTACGTCCACTCGTCCCCGGGACCGTCGACGGTCAAACGGCTCGGGAAAAAATCCAAAAAAGAGTCGAGATTTCGAACGTCAGACGCCTTCAGCGAAATCACAGAAACCAAAACGAGGAAATGGGAACAGAAGCAGGTGCAGATCCGGACGCTGGAAGGCGAGTTTTCCGTCACTATGTGGGCCTCGGGGACCGACGACGGTGAGTAAGAATCAGCTTTGTCCAGATCAATACCCCCGGACTGCATCAATACCCCGCTGTCACCGCTCCCGTATTTCAAATTTTGTGCGGATTTGTTGTTTGTTTTGATTGTTGTTTCAGCTCCAAGGAGGCTGCCATTATTATTTTGCAATATGGCTCCTTTTATTAATGTAAAATGGCCGCTTGCCTTTCCACCATGGCGGTGGGTTTCGGGGTTTGTGAGGACGCCATATTTGCTTCACTAGCATCGACTGGCTTCTTCCATCACCAGAGACTAATTTTTTTAAATTTTGAAATTTCGCTTTTCTAAAATCTTAATGAAACATTAATTTATTTCTGATTTTTCTCTAATTAACTGTGCTATCAATAGTTAGTCTCATTTTTGGTATTTCCTCTCAATTAACCTTCCAATCTCTTCTCGAGAATGAGAATACAAGAAAAGTTGATCATTTATCCCTAGCTCAAAGCAGTGAAATATTCTCATGAAGCCCTTGTTCTCTCCAATTATTTACTTTTCTACTTTATTTTCCCAAGGACAAGTTGTTAATCACTTAATACTAATTCCTATTAAATCATGAGCGGTCAATTTCACTAATATCCCCGCACAGTGGGTGCTGTTAAGGGTCATTCCATGTCAATTCAACACACCCAATTTACCTCACCACATTAGATTTTACTCAAATTTGGTATACTCATAGTAGGTGTTGAGACTAAGAAAAATACCAAATTTTAAATTTTTGTCTCAGACCGTTTCTTAAATATGGCTATGTAAAACTTACAAAATCTCGCCAAAAAACCATGAACGGCCTTTATACTATTCGCTCTAGGAACTCTCCTAATTAAGCTAGAGAGCTGGGAGACGTCTCATTTTGCAGCTTTATTGTGCTCTTTCCAGTAATATACAACAGGACATAGGTTCTAATGAGAAAATCTTTGTCAAAATACAAATACAAATTTTGATTTAATTTTTTTCCAAAAAGTACATAATTTAAAATTTTCAAAATATTCCTATAAATACTTAGTACTGTTGTAAACAATGTGACAAAAGATAAATATGTAATGATGATGGGTTCATTGTTAAAAAAAAATATTCCTGACACTAGTTTTCCACTGATAGCCCGGTTTTGACTAAATAATAACCATACGAACTTTTACCAAAGAGGTAAGCTATTTAATTAAAAATATAAAGGTATACTATGTATAAAGGTAAAAAAATATCAGAAATATCAATTCAAAATACAATCTTGTTGAAACAAAACCAAAAACCATAGATATATTCTAATAAAAATTAAGTTAATTAGGTTGTTTACTTTAATTTGATACAATTTAAACTAAGTTAATCGCCTATTAATTAGTAAAACAAAAATCTTGAACATTTCTATAACAATAAATTTTAAAAAGGTATGAACATAGTCCAAATAGTTATGTAATAATTCTGGTACAAACAGATTAATCAAAATTTACATAATATCATACATATTTATGATGATGAGTAGGTATCCGAGTAGGTAAGTAAATGTAACCCAACTGGCTTTTACAAAATCTAATTCCGTAAACTGAGATAATGTTTAGGGAAACTGCTGTCAACTCAAAACTTAATTTTTCCTCAGGTTAGTGTTAATCTAGTTTGTTGTTTAAACATAATCGTTAGTACAGCACCAATATAGTATTTTGAATTAATATTTCTGATATTTTTTACCTTTATACATATTATACCTTTATATATTTAATTAAATAGCTTACCTCTTTGGTAAAAGTACGTATGTTTATTATTTAGTCAAAACCGGGCTATTAGTGGAAAACTAGTGTCAGGAATATTTTTTTTAACAATGAACCCATCATCATCCCATATTTATATTTTGTCACATTGTTTACAACAGTACTAAGTATTTATAGGAATATTTTGAAAATTTTAAATTATGTACTTTTTGGAAAAAAATATTGGGAAGAACCTATGTCCTGTTGTATATCACTGGAAAGAGCATAAAAAAAGCTGCAAAATGATACCTCTCCCAGCTCTCTAGCTCAATTAGGACAGTTCCTAGAGCGAATAGTATAAAATCCCTAAATGGTTTTTTGGCGAGATTTTGTAAGTTTTAAATAGCCATATTTAAGAAACGGTTTGAGATAAAAATTTAAAATTTGGCATTTTTCTTAGTCTCAACACCTACTATGAATATACTAAATTTGAGCAAAATCTAAAATGGTGAGGTAAAATTTATATTTAAAGTGTGTTGATTTGGCATGGAATGACCCTTAACTGATGCTACCAAATATTCTGTAACAAAACAACATGTATAAATGCCATACTGTCCAACTGCATAATAATACTCCCTGATGAGGCCTATATTGGCGAAAGCGCTCGGAGGGAAAATAAACTGATGAGAAAACGTGCCTAACTATCTACTCATCCCCTCACACCCCCTAACCCTGACTAATTTTTTAAATTCAGAAATTTCGCTTTTCAAAAATCTTAATGAAACGTCAACTTATTTCTGATTTTTCTTCTTTTAACTGTGCTATCAATAGTTAGTCTCATTTTTGGTATTTCCTCTCAATTAACCTTCCAATCTCTTCTCGAGAATGAGAATACAAGAAAAGTTGATCATTTATCCCTAGCTTTTTTTTTTTTTTTTTTTTTTTTTAAAGTACTTTATTTTCAGGTACAATTACACTCCCAAAAATAGTGGACAACCTGAAAATCCCACAAGGCAATGCCTGAGCGTGGGTATTTCCTAATGGGAGAAACGTTTCAAAGTTGTTGTTGTTGTAGAATGTACTAAATAAATAATTAGGTAAATAACTATATAAATTTTAAAACAGTAGGTACAAAAATAAAAGAAATATAAAATATAGAATGTAGGATGTAAAACACAAAATGGAACAATTGCGGGTTAAATCCAAAAATCAAAACATTTGTAGGACAAAGGGGTCCCAAACTTGACAAAGGCAATAATGGTTTACAGAACAGCACAATAACAGTATTATAAAATACTAAAGCATGAATACTTCAGGAACATACAAAATAAAATAAATTTGGTGAATTATGGAGAGTTAGGTTAAGGAATGGAGTATCCAGTTTTTCATTTCCATTATTCGGTTGGTTTTTTTATTATTGTAAATGTTATCGGGGAGTTGATTTATTAACTTTGGTCCGGTGAATGATATATGTTGCTGCGCAACCTGGGTTCGTCTGAAGGGTAGAGAGAATTTATTTGGGCGTCGAGTATTAGGAAGATTGATTATCGGTTCAAGTAGGTTTATTCTTTTAAGGAAAAATCTAATTGTTTGCAAAGAGAAAATTTGTTTTATATTAAATATTTGGTCCGACTCGTAGTCTAGGTTTGATATTTTTAGAATTAATTTCTGGGCAGATATGATAGGCCGAAGGTGGGTGGCGAGTGCAGTCCCCCAACATGTAGCTGCATAAGTTAGGTGTGAGTGAATCAAAGACATATAGATGGTTTTGAGCATTTTACGAGAGAAAATATTTCTTGTCCTGTAAAATATAAATGATGCATTTCTGATCTTTTTGGATAAATCATTGATGTGCTCGTACCACTTGAGTCGATCATCCACCATAACACCCAAATACTTGGCTGACAACGCTCAAAGCAGTGAAATATTCTCATGAAGCCCTTGCTCTCTCCAATTATTTACTTTTCTACTTTATTTTCCCAAGGACAAGTTGTTAATCACTTAATACTAATAGATCCTATTAAATCATACAAGCGGTCAATTTCACTAATATCTCCGAACAGTGGGTGCAGTTAACTGATGCTACCAAATAATCTGCAACAAAACATGTATTTAGGGTGATTCTTTTGGTGAAGTGGACACTTTCGGATCTGAGTTTTCTGAATTTTAGAACTTTTAAAAATGAGCAGGAAAAAAATTTAGGATGATCTCTTCAACTTCTCGATTGAATCTCCAAGTCCAACCAAACAGGTGGCTTCATTAAGCAATAAAATCAATTATTATAAAGCACTAGGACAGGCCCCTGACGCAGTGGACAGGCCCCTGACCCCTGACTGATCTTCCGCACAAGAAACATAGTTCAACCAAGTACTGCAAATGAACCACTTGACACTTGTCTCGTTTTTCGAGTATTATTTCTTCATTCTTAAATATTTACCGGTATTACACAAATGGATGTCACGCAGCTTTCACTTTAAAGCCAATGAGGACGCTTTCAAGGTTTTTAGCAAATCAGACGAATGTTTTTTAACTTTTTAATGTTGTCAACACCAAGAATATAAACTTTCTCGTTAAAATTCAACCCCTCCCAAACATTAGTTCGAGTAACTTTAACCCTTCTGAATAAAGGAACATCACAATTTCTTCAACATTTCAAACATCAACATTTCTTCAATTTTTTTCAACTAACAGCAAGATGACTATTTGAGACTAAGCATTGCACAATATAAAACAAAGGCAATATAGGGAATAATTGAAATAGGGAACAGTCTTAAATCTTGAACAAATCATTGGCTAGTTTATCATAACGGTTGCAGCAAAATACGTCTAAGTTACCAATAATATCGTTAATGTTATCCTCTTTTGAGGGAATGCATTTTTGGTGGTAAACTATTTTGTGGCAAATATCACAAATTAACCCCAATTTGACTGAACTCACTGCCCCTCCACATTTAAAGCACAGTCCTTCTGAGGCAAATAACTTTGCTGTCAGTACATCTGCTGCATCACTGCTGGCCTCTTCTTCAAACAGTTCACTTTCACCTTCACTTCATTTATAAATGCCATCCAACTGTGTATATGTCCAACTACATAATAATACTCCCTGATGAGGCCTATATTGGCGAAAGCGCTCGGAGGGAAAATAAACTGATGAGAAAACGTGCCTAACTATCTACTCATCCCCTCACACCCCCTAACCCTGACTAATTTTTTTAAATTTAGAAATTTTGTTTTTTCAAAAATCTTGAAGAAACCTCAACATATTTCTGATTTTTCTTCATTCAACTGTCTGTTATTAATTGTTAGTCTCATTTCTGGTATTTCCTCTCAACTAACAGTCAGTCTCTTGAGAATGAGAATACAAGAAAAGTTGATAATTTACTGCTCAGTTCTAATTTAAAATTTTTGATTATTTGGTAGGTGTTTATATCAAATATATTAATAGAGGGACTTTTTAAAATTAAACGCAAAGATGAACAATTCATGAAATATTCTATTACCTACCTACCTGGAAGCCTCATGAAATATAGGACGTAAATTTTAATAAAGAATTTAATTAATTATGTGAGAATAAATTTATTGCACAGTTAACATTGGATTCTAATAAAAGTTCCCATCAATTAATTAGATGAGCATTTTTCGTTTGTTTTACTTTGGTTGTTGATTCATCTCACGCGGACAGGGTTCTCGCTACGAGTTTATTCTGTCGTCTTCCGTTCCGAACACCTGCTAGGTATTGACTGCTGCTTTGAGTTGATGGTTGTTTTCCATCTATTATATCGCAGTTTAATCTGAAGTTTTTATTACTCCTAGTCCAATACCTACTGGCTACGCTACAACTGCTCATAAATTATAGTTATTATTATTATTATTTTTTTTTTTACATTTCTATTTGTTAACACTTTGAAAATTTCAAATTGACGGCAATTTATTTTCTTTAGTTTCTATCTGGGGTACCTAAATGATGCATAGGGTTTTGCCGGTTTTTGCTGCATTCCCTTGTTGGGCTTATAATTTTGTGAGATATGAGTGTTTATAATCGGCACACATTTTATAATCCCTCCTAAAATCTATCATTAGGTTAGTAGTTTACGTTTCATAATAAGGATACCGGATACAGAACAGGGTGGGCCCCCAACTGGAAATGTTAGGGAAAACCTGGAATCGTCATGGAATTTCGCAAAAACCACCAAATGTTAGGGAATTTTTTAAATGAAAACTTGGTGTAATAATTTAAAAAGCGATTTTAGGTATATTATAACTCCTAAACAAACTTCAATAGCGTACATTATCATACTAGGTACATATTATTTCATAGGTGAGTTATACGAATGACAAAAATAATTATCGAGAGTTGTGGTTAAATTGTTCAAAAGTAACAACGCTACACGCACATAAGAAAGGATTGGATATGCCATTGGCTTCCCTGGTAATTACATCCACCTTATACTTCACCTAATAAACCATTTATGAGAAAAATCAACGGAGTATTGAACTAGGGAGATAAATTTAGCAGAGTTGTGGATTGATACTGTAAGAGTCCTAAAACTAGTTTGTATAAGTTAGGACTTCTCAAGAGGGTTAAGGAGGGGGAAATTGGCCGATTGGAATGTAGAGTCACGTGTTATAAATTCACAGAGCAATTCTCAAACGAATGCTTTTTGTGGGATGGGTAATCAGGAAGTTATACTCTCTCTGACACCAATAGGTGAACAAAAGCGTGACATTTTGGCTGTTAGACGAAAATTTTAAATTATCCCCAGAGCCAAGAAATCGATGTAAGGAAAAAAAATTAAACTCAAATGATTGAAATTTGTACTTCAACAAATAGCTTCCGATCACAAATTGAGAGACCATAAAATATTAAATAAAAAGTAATGCAGTATGATCGTATGGGTGAATTTTCGTAAATTATCGTATTATGTACATTTACTTAGGTTAAATTGTTTTTATATTTGAGCACTTCGAGTGCAATGAAATTGTTGAATATAAGTAAACTATACAGGGTGATTCCCTTGCAGACGCAAAACTAAATTCATAATTTCTCCCTTGAGAGGGAAAAACATTAAATCATGTTTAATGTTTTTCCCTCGCAAAATTGATTATTAACCAAAAACCAACTCAATGAAATCATCAGAAATTAACAAGCGGTTGCAATCATGTTCACAATATCAATTATTGAGAATGATCACCTGAGTGTACACAATTATTCAAATAACCATGCTCATAACTCAGCTTGTTGGCCACGCACTTCGCAGTAGTTAACATAATATGGTTGGATAAATCGAGAGCTTTCGAACGAATGGTCAACGAATTTTGTGGGATGAAAAACGACGAAGTACCATTTCCCTAGCAACGACTCGGTTGTAAGCGGAAATCATCAGAAAAATTTCGGATGTGTTCCATTTTGATAAAAACACATCCAGTTCTCAATAAAAATGGAGTATTAGTTTGGTTCAACCAAGTTGTTTGTTACTTTCCCAACAACTCGGAACCTCAAAGGAATAATGTGAGCATGATTATGTGATGACTTTTCGGTTAGAATTTAACAAGAAACAAAACTACCTACTTTCTTATGTAATAAATCGCTTTACATGAGGTACAATGACACAAGATAATATCTAAATTCGCCGAGTGGCGAATCATTTCAAAGATTTTTAAGTGCTGAACACGATGGTGAAGTCAAAAATTTGCGATATCTTATTTTGTTCGTTCAGCATTTAGGCTGATAACCAAGAAGAAGCGCGATTCATTCTGTTTTGGCTCAAGTTTGAGCTTGACATCGCTGGTCATTCTCAGTGTTTGAGAAAAAACGTATATTAAATGCTTGCATACGAGTCTGCAACACATTGGGACATTTTCATGTGTGTTTTCTTATTATTTTCTTATCATTAGGGGAAAAACTGGATTCTAGAGCCACTCAGCTGATCTGTAATCGGTCAGTTGTGTTCAGAAGTCCCTCAAGGGGCTACATACCAAATCTCAGAATCGTTGGATCATTAGGGTAAAAACTGGATTCTAGAGCCACTCAGCTGATCTGAGATCGGTCAGTTGCGTTCAGAAGTCCCTCAAGGGGCTACATACCAAATCTCAGAATCGTGGAATCATTAGGGAAAAAACTGGATTCTAGAGCCACTCAGCTGATCTGGGATCGGTCAGTTGTGTTCAGAAGTCCCTCAAGGGGCTACATACCAAATCTCAGAATCGTGGGATCATTAGGGAAAAAACTGGATTCTAGAGCCACTCAGCTGATCTGGGATCGGTCAGTTGTGTTCAGAAGTCCCTCAAGGGCCCACATACCAAATCTCAGAATCGTGGGATCATTAGGGAAAAAACTGGATTCTAGAGCCACTCAGCTGATCTTGGATCGGTCAGTTGTGTTCAGAAGTCCCTCAAGGGGCTACATACCAAATCTCAGAATCGTGGGATCATTAGGGAAAAAACTGGATTCTAGAGCCACTCAGCTGATCTGCAATCGGTCAGTTGTGTTCAGAAGTCCCTCAAGGGCCCACATACCAAATCTCAGAATCGTGGGATCATTAGGTAAAAACGTCATTTCTGATGGTCATAATCATCGTTGTGGCCACTTGGGACAATTTTCGTGAGCAATTTTCGTGAGCAATTATTTTCCGTGACGTTTTTTTAGTTTATGTGCCAAAGCAAAGACATGAAAATGTCAAAAAACGTTGCACATTTGCGTGTCGTGTCGGAATTCACAGAATGACCCCCAGCCCTAAAACATTAAACATGTTAAAAAATTTGGGTGAAACTACAACAAAAATGGAGTAAAATACCGCCAACTGCATATTTTTATCTCAATCCGTGCTTGAGATATGATTTTTTAACGGTTTTTTCAGGAAAACCGTGTTTTTTTCTTTTAAACTCAAATTTCTCCAGTTTACTCCATTCATTTTAACTTTTGACCACATTTTCGAAATGAGCATTAAATTTACTATAAGAATAGTGTACTTGGGTTCTTAAAAAGTACCATCCATAGGCCCCCACATCAGCTCAAACATTGACGATTTTGAAAAAAGAATATTTCTGAAAATCTTTAAAACTTTACTACTCTTCCAAAACGAATCCTGGAAACTGGCAAATCTCATGAAAACTGCTTCGTCTAATACTCTTTCCAACGGTATAATCAAGTTTACTTTTATTTTGTTATTTAGTGGAGAAAATAATGTTTTAATGTTAAAAAATGTGGGTTTTTCAATGAAATTGTTGGTTTTCTCGAAAGATGACCCTCCATGAACCAACGAGTATGGGGTCGGTTTCTATGTATTTTTTCGCGCTGGATCGAATGGAAACTCTTGAATATCTCTCAACTACGTTATAATCGAGTTTTACACTTTAATTAACTAGTTTTACCCCAGAACACACATACATTTAATCGTAACAAACAAACATTTGCGATTTTAAGTGTAAAACTCGGTTATAACGGAGTTGGAGAGATCTACAAATGTTACCATTCGATACAGCGTGAAAAAATACATAGAAACCGACCCCATACTCGTAGGTTCATGGAGGGTCCAAACCCACAAGGGGAAAACCAACAATTTCATTGAAAAACCCACATTTTTTAACATTAAAACATAATTTACTCCACTAAATAACAAAATAAAAGTAAACTTGATTATACCGTTGGAAAGAGTATTAGAAAGCAGTTTTCATGAGATTTGCCAGTTTCCAGGATTTTTTTTTGGAAGAGTAGTAAAGTTTTAAAGATTTTCAGAAATATTCTTTTTTCAAAATCGTCAATGTTTGAGCTGATGTGAGGGCCTTTGGATGGTACTTTTTAACAACCCAAGTACACTATTCTTATAGTAAATTTAATGCTCATTTCGAAAATGTGGTCAAAAGTTAAAATGAATGGAGTAAACTGGAGAAATTTGAGTTTAAAAGAAAAAAACACGGTTTTCCTGAAAAAACCGTTAAAAAATCATATCTCAAGCACGGATTGAGATAAAAATATGCAGTTGGCGGTATTTTACTCCATTTTTGTTGTAGTTTCACCCAAATTTTTTTTGCATGTGCGAGGGAATCACTCTGTATATAAGTAGTCTGTTTTTTCCCCTTCTTTAAATTATACAATTTTCGTTTTAGAAGCAATACAATAAAATTACGAGAAAAAAAAAAATTGAATTTTGTCAGGGAAATCCGAAGTTCGCTCAGGGAAATTAAAAATTTCCATTTGGAGGCCACACTGTCTAGGCTCTAGTTGGGACCTAATATTTTCTGATTAGACATGCTGTAATTTTTAGCTTCAGTGGCTTTTGTTGAATAAGAAAGAGATCAACTTCAAAGTTGACTCTACAGTACCTTTTCACTTCAACCCAGCAGTCCCAAAGAGGCCGAATTTTACATTTAGCAGCGTGGGACGAATATAGCATTTACAAGTCAAATTAACCTTTTTACAAGTCAAATTAACCTTTTTACAAATCAAATTAACCTTTTTTCAAGTCAATTTAACCTTTTTACAAATCAAAATAACCCTTTTACAAATCAAAATAACCCTCCTTGAGCAATGAGCGAAAATCGTTGAAGGGCAAAGAAATGGGGTTAATCGTGGAAGAGTACGGGTTTAACTGGCATGCCTTTTTCATGAATTTCTACACCAGTATTCCTTCTCAGTGTGATCTTCATGAATACCTACCCCAGTATTCCTTCTCACTGTGATCTTCAAGTAATTTTCATATCCTCACTCATAGGACTTATATTGCTCAACCTACATACTTTCGGAACTCTATATATTGATTGACCTCATTGCCTTCCTACCTCATTTTTTTGTTGGAAAATTTTGATGAATTTTTGGTTCGAAATTTGATATTTTTGTTGATTGAGTTTTTGATGGAACATTTTGATATATTTTTTGTTGGAAAATTGATATTTTTTAATTATTTATTATTACACCTACTTTGTCGTATTCAATGTATTCAGTTTCTTTTCTTTGCCCTTCAATGATTTTTGCTCATTGCTCAAGGAGGGTTATTTTGATTTGTAAAAGGGTTATTTTGATTTGTAAAAATGTTAATTTGACTTGTAAAAAGGTTAAATTGATTTGTAAAAAGGTTAATTTGACTTGTAAATGCTATAAGAAAAAAAGTATGGGGGTACAAATATAAACACGGAAGCTAATGCAAAAACGTTATTTCCACGAAAAATAAAGAGTTACACAATGTTGAATCGATTTCGACGGTTAGGCCGTAATCAGTAACAAACATGAATTATCAAGGTTATTGTTTGTTACTGATGATGGCCTAACCGTCGAAATCGATTTAACATTGTAGGTAACTCTTTATTTATCGTGGTAGTAGAGACAACGTTTTTTCACTAACTTCCGTTTTGAAATGGGTTTCCACAACTTCGTCGCGAGTGATTTAGTTCGTACAAATATGAGTTCTGGAGTGCACCTCGTTTTCACCAAGCTGATCCAAAAAATTTTGTCCACTGGAAATGGACTTCATCTTCTTTTCTCCATAAACTTGTTGAAATTTGCATAGCTCAGGCTAGAAGAACTTGAATTTGGTTGTGTGTGGGGGGGGGGGGGGGTTTGTTAGATTTAATTGAATCCTTCACCTATTATTATTCTGAGCCATTGGTTCCGACATATCCAACTTGTTACCTGGAAATTGATGTACCTATAGGTCTTCTATTTTTAGGGCGTCCATAAATCTGATCTAATACAGTAGTCTAACCTGCAAGAAATTTGGATTTTATTTTTGGATACCCTGGATATTAGCTGGAGGTGGGTTGTGGACTTAGAATGGTGTGACTGATATAAAACATCTGACAGATCAGATTAAAGCTCACGAATCTAATAAAAAACATCTCAATTACATCACAGAATTAGCTTTGATTGGCTGAGCTAACATAGCTATTCAGTTAGATTCAGCTCATCAACTTGCTATCAAGAAACACAATGAGCAAGTTAACAGAAATCGATGTATACTTTCTGAAATTATAGATTGCATCATGTTTCGTACTCATTATGAAGTAGGAGTAAGAGGCCACGATGAGAGGGATAGTTCATTGAACCGAGGAATATTTCTGAGCTTAGTAACAAAATCAGCCAAAACTGACATTTTGAGGTCACATTGAGGAAGAGCTACTATGTTCAAAGGCACCTCCAAAACCATACAGAATGAGTAACGAAAACATCTCAAATCAATATTTTCAGTAGAATATTGATCTTTCTGGACAATGGTAGTTGGGGCAGATAGGCGGGTGTCGATAAAATTTTGTAATGGGGAATTTCCATGGTTATTTTTTTATTAATTCCCTGAATAGAAATATCTGAGCTAAAGGGAGATGGAACATGGGCCTTTTCTTCAAAGACAAAAGCCATTGGCCCTCCTGATTGGATCGAGCTCCCACATTTGGGCTCCAAACTAAAGATCCGCTGCTTGGAGCAGTAGGGGGCAAAGAACCTAAGCAACATGGTGGTTGACCTGATTTTTTTTCCTTGTTAGTACCTTGCGTCACCCCATTTTGCTCTCCAATTCGTTCCCCTCAACATCAATCTCATCAGTACTGGTCAAAAATGAGAATTATTAATAAATAAATAGGTAATTATAATCAATAAACGCACAAACAAATGAAGCAAAACAACAAAAACGACTTGTGTCCGTCACGACTGCCCTTATAGGCATCATAAGAATAGCAAATCGGTTAAGTCCATATCACACTTGCATTTTTTCAGCTTTTTTTCTCGAATTTTTAATGCTTGAATGTGAAGAAGGCAAAGTGCTTTTTTTTCAAGGTCAGCTGTGAATGTTGAAGAGGAATAATTGCAAAACCAGTGCATTCTGGCGGAATGCAGTTTTATGAATTCTGTCAGGTTAGGGCTAACCTAGGGGTTTTCCATTGCATTGTTACCTTCCCAAGGGTTCCGTTTTAGCATTTTTCTTGAGTTGAGGTTAAAATTAGAACATGTTCTAATTTTCCCAAGTGAGTTTGAAAATTCCCCGCCAGGCCGCAGTGATTGAAAAAGCTGACCTTGGAAGAAAGCACTTTGCCTTCTTCACGTTTGAGCATTAAAAACGCATGAAAAAAAGCTGAAAAAGTGCTGTGTGATATGGTTGTCATAGTTTGTGCTGCACTCCATCTTGAGCTTCTCATGTTTGGATCCCCATTGAATTGAAGATCTGAGCGAAAGCTTTCTAAAAAGGTGCTATATGATGGACATTTGACCAGTAAAACAACACTTGACATTCATTTGCACCATGACCACAGCCCCCACCCGCCTGGGGGTAACCCTCAACTCCCTTGTACTACTATGTCACGCATCATCTTTCTGTCTGTTTACTGGCAAACCAAATGGTCTAGTGAGCTGATGAAAATATGCTTTTAGGGGATTTTTAAGTGCGCTGAATCCGAATCTTAGATCAAGTGCGAAATTCCAACAGATGAAGTTTCCTCACTATCATGTATTTTTGAGACCTTTGTGCAATCTTTTTCGCTTATCAAAGGGTTGCACTCTCAGGTAAACTTCTCCAGAATTTTCAGCTTTTTATCAGTTTTAAACTTGAAACTTCGAGTGTAAAGGATCAAATTTGGTTATTACCATTTCCAAGAGCCAATGGATGCGAGCTGCATGTTGCATCCATTGAGCATTGTTGTGCTGGTGAGAGTTTTTATGCCCACATAAAAAATGGAGGTGTAGCATTAGCATTAGGATGGCGAACATAAAGGCGGTTGTTCAAGTGTATTTGTGCAAAATGTGGCGATGAAACTGGTGTAGACACCCTTGATCTTGTGTTTTTCCCAACCATCAACACCCAGAGAAAGTTTTGGGTTCACTCATTTTGTTTAATAAAATAAATGAAGAAATAAGATTTCTGACGTCATGAAAAAGCTGGAATACGACATCGGAACGATTGTTGTTTTATACCTGTACAGGGTTCTTCCCAACCATCATAACATTTTACATTGAAATCTGGATTGCTGCACATGATTATTATTGGAAGTGGGCAAGGGGTGCTGGTTTTTCCAAATGACTCGAGGAACGAAGAAATGGCGAGGCTTCGTTTATCCTTACAGCAGTTGTGGTGGTTATCAAATTATGACCGCTGCCACTGTGTTTTGGAGCAACTCAAGTTGTGGAGAGGAAAAAGCTCTTGTGGTTCCACCGAGCGATCTTGCACTGTGTTGGACATCAGTGTGCTGCTGCTGCTGCTGCTTAAATCAGTGCCTGTTTAAACTGATGTATTTGGGTTACTAATCTAGATCGCCAGATTGATAGCTGTTCAAACCACTGCTGCTACCACGAGGATATATTTAACTATAAGGTGACGAGCACCCTTGTACCACATGTTCTGGAAACAGGTATCAAAGCCGAAAGGGAATTCGGCCTCAGTTGCGAAATTCGTTAGAGCGCAGTTTCTAAAGAGCAATTCGGTTTCTAAAGCAATTGACGGCATGAGTTCAAGTTCAAACTCAGATATTCTTAGGTTGTTACAATTCTGTATAACAAACAATCTTGAAGTTTATAAGGAGTGATCTTCCACTTTTGTAGCTCCCCAGAATAGGGAATTTGAATAATATTGTCTTGAAAATCTCAATGTGAGCGAGTATCCTTTTGGTTTGAAGTTCGTGCTTGAGCATGGTGAGAAATGCTATAGAGATTCTAGAGGAGAAATTTGTTAGTTCAAAACCCCATTGCAGGAAGATACGTTGCAACTATCTTGTCGTTTTTGTCTTGTGTCTACTGTTTTCCGTTATTTGTATCTAGAAGCTTTTGCTTGCATTTTTCAGATGAAGCCAGCAACCCGGAACAGGATCCAGACTATGAAGAATACATGACTGATCGGAAAATGGCTACAGACGGAATTCCAGGGCTGGACCTGTCGGATCCCAAGCAGCTTGCCGAGTTCGCAAGGTATTAAGATATTCTCTAGAATATGTTATAATTAAATTTCTCAATTATACCATCTACGGTGCATTTCAAATAGCACAGGGGTGTCTTAACAAGTTTTGGGGAAATTACAATTCAGACTGTTTTATTGCATTGCAAAGAATTGTCAGAACAAAATCACGTCAGTAGCATGAATGGTTTTTGCACAGTCCAACATATTATTACTATCGTATTGTAGTTAATGGTAAACAACTTGGAACTCCATTGTGTATTTATAGCACTGTTAACGTGGCGTCGTGACAAATATACAGTGGAACCCCTCATTGGTGAGATGGTAAAATCTAGGTAATTCGTAGAAAATTGTCGGCACCTTGAAACAATTGCTGTAATTCCTGTGGAAACTATGGATTTCTGTCCCCATTTGAATTTGCATTTTGGGGAATGGATTACCCACCATAATCTATCTTGTCAATATTTCCTTAGGCCTGCAAAGGCCGTTTTTCATTTGTTGGCATAGTACAGATTTGTTTTGCACATACTGGCCTCGAAAAACGGTCAGATGTTCGATTCATGTGTCAAGTCCCAGTTACTTAGTGAGTTTCCCCTTTGAGACACTATTTTAAAACTCAACACTATACGTTGAATGGGAAAAAATAAGTCATAGGGTCTACTCTACTGGATGGTAGGACATGCACCAAACCTAAGAAAAAATCTAATTTTAGCTGATCCAACCCGACCTATATGTTTCAAGTTTCATGAGAATCAATTGATATGGAACAGATTGAACTGGGTATACGAAGATTTAGTTGAGTAAAAAGAGTAAATTTTAAGTTTCAAACATTTTAGGGCTTCTTCTTTTGCTGGTCCATAATTTAGGTTTGTTCATTTTAACCTTTTTGCGCCTGACTTTAAAATGTCCATGCAGTCCTGGATTTAAAGGGCCCGCTCGGACCAAGGCAACTCTCCTGTCCTGACTTATTTTGCGTTTTTACACTCGTCCGTTCCGCCTATCTTCTAAGAAGCATTACAGGTTCAAAATTCGTTCAAATTTCACCAAATTTTGAGATAATGTTTGTTACACAATATAGTATTCAATCACGTAAAAATATCCAGTATTTTTCTATATTCAACCGTTTTTCTAAACAATGAGGTGAAAAAATTCAGCTTAATCAAAACTTAATTCAAATAATTCAACTTCAAAAACAGGGAATCCATCACAAGTTCAATTATCTCTTCGTCCGTGAAAGCACGACGATTTCTTTGCGACATTTCACTGAACATAACACGGATGGAATAATACAAGACAATCTCGTACGAGGTACGATCAAAAAGTAAGAATGCAAACGCTCTAGCTAACTCAAAAAAAATTTTATTTCACAGGGTGGGTACTTCAGGTATATAATTATTTTTCCACGAAGTCGTCGTCTAATTCCAAACATTTTTTTATACCGAGAAATGAGCTTCACAATTCCTGCATTGTAGTCCTCTCCAGCCACCTCTTTAAGCCAAACGGTAACGTCATTCTTGAGGTCCTCGTCATTGGAATAGTGTTTTCCCCCCAAAAATTCCTTCAGTTGGCCAAACAGATGAAAGTCACAAGGAACAAGGTCTGGGCTGTGCGGGGAGTGGGAGAAAATATCCCACCCAATTGACACCAAGAGAGACTGCGTTTTTCCGGCAGAGTGAGGGGTGGCATTGTCGTGCAAAAGAGTGACTCCCTTCGACAAAATGCCACGCCGTTTGTTCTGAATTGCACGACGCAATTTTATCAAAGTTTCACAATACGCATTGGCGTTGATTGTGGTCCCCTGGTGATGAATTTCACCTGGTTTTTCACCTTTAGCAAAAAGAAAACGAATCACTTCGCGCACACAGCATCGGGCAGGCAAGGCGATGGAGGTGGCGGGGACGTTCACAGAAGCGCACATTTCAAAAAGCTCTCAATGACAAACTAAGGGTCGCACTGAAACGCGGGACCTCTTGTTTTGTTCAGAATGATCCCGTCCAACAAGCAGGGGTGCCACATTTGAAAACAAAAATTTCCCTGCTGCGCAAAATGTCTTGTATTCTTACTTTTTGATCGTCCCTCGTATGAAAGGGCAAGCGGTACTGGAGCTTCTCGGAGGAGAATGGTAAACCCTCCCTCCCCCCGCCCAGTTATGACGAATGTTCAATGTAAACACAGTCCATAGTCTTCCAACTGTCGCTCTGAGTCTGAAAAACCATGAATGGAGTGACGTCATAACAAAACGAAAAGCAAACTGTATATATGCGGAGCCCGGCAGGGAGGTGATCTAAGGTTGGACTGTATATATGCGGACCCCGGCGCTAAAAGGTTGAAAGTAAACCTTTGCTATTCAAAGGTTTTGACTAAATGAATGTATTATTTACTTTCATGTATTGGTTCCAAACTGTAGCCCATTAATAATCGAAATAGACCAAGTTCGGGTTGTGACGGCCCAAAAACATTATTTGATACCTCGACAGGAGTTCGAACTCGCGTTGTCAAACCTCTTCGACTGCGAGAGTTATTTTCTTGGAGCATAACAGGGTGATCCCGAGTGTGACTATATTTCCAAGAATATCTTCCTTCATCTGTGTTTGGCCGTAACCAAATTCGTAATTCCCGCCTCCGACCTAAGTTCGTAATTCCCGTCGTTTCCGTGATTAATCAATCTGGATTCATCAATAATTATTCATTAGTATTAATATTTCTACGCTAATGGCGGGAGTACTGGGTTTGTTGATTTAATTTACTATCCACATTGTTTCTCCATTTGTTAAGATATGCCTGTGTTGTATAATCAGACATTACGATGATGGTAAATTAGTGATATTTATTATTGTTTTTACCATTTCATGCGTTCCTTGTTAAAATAATAGATTTATCTTGTGCTCAATGAGCCTGCATGCCTGGTGGTGGGTGACAGTATTGTAGAACTGTTCTTGGCTTTCTCTTTTCGAATTATTCTCAATATGGTAAAGATGGATTTTTGAAAAACAATGCGCTATGGTGGTGTGTATTTTACCATTCCATACGACAGCATGGTTAAGGTGGGATGGAAAAATTGACTGTTGAGAATTATTATTCAATATACATTATGTTGATTGATCCTGATTTACCTATACTAACCAGTCAACCAGGTAGCGTTTACAACGTGAAATAAAATCATGTAGGCAGGGACTTGAATAGTATTCTTGTTAAAACTATCAGGGATTCTGTTACCTGTTCCAATTTATATATATATATATAGGTATATAGTTTCTTGAGGATCGGTCGTTTCTTGAGGATCGGTCGGTTGAATTACAAATGCAATGATTTGGCGACGTTTCTGAAATTTTCTATTTCTGTTTTCAAGCCAGTAGGCTGAAAAGCGTCGGACAGTTGAGGGAGTTGTACCTTCTTCAAGCACTGTTTATACACAGTATAAACGACACGTATATTCGATAACGTGACTTTTTAATCACCTACCAAATCGTTTTGGAAGTAAAATGAAGTTGTAAACAGCAACTGAGTGGGGGTGAACGACGAGAGTATTCTGTGGGAGAGACTTGAAAGGAAATTAATAGCTTGCTAACTATCGAGTAACTAACTTGTGAACTAGCTATGCTTCGAGGTTATCATATTTGAGATTGAAAGTCCATTCAGTACTGAGTCAGGAAAACTGTTGAGCATTCATCTTTCTTTTCTCTTGGGAAGACCCTATTTCCTGCATGTAATTCATATTTTAGTGATTCATACCTATTTTATTATCAATAATAAAAATGATAAACACTTTGTATGAATTGGAAAATTGAACTGAACTTTTATTGTTTTTAACAACTAACTAAGCCATGCGTTGGCAACAAATATCTATGAGATTGTAGTGTCTGTCACATCACCCCCTCCCTTTTCCTCTTCGGCGTACGGAGCTAGTCTGTCAGCGTGGACCACTCGAGGTCGCCCTTTTGGAGGTCGGATCCGGAATACAACATCGGACAGAGGTTTCATAATGACGCAAGGTCCCACCCAAGGACACTGGAGCTTTGGGCAACGTCTTACTGTACGACGTGGCCAAAAACACCAAACACGATCACCAATCTGGAACCGTGGTGACACTGCTTTCACATCGTACCTTCTTTTTGCTTCACGAGATGCAGTGAGCAGCTTATCCCTAGCCAATGCATGGATCTGCAGTAGTTGCTCTTGTAACTGCTTGGCATAGCTAGCTTCAGACTTGATTCCTGGAACCGAACCGCAGAGCAGATGAACTGGTAATGTCAGGGTCCTTCCCAGGTTCAGTTCTGCTGGTGTAAACCCTGTAGTCGAATGTTCTGTTGCACGATATGCCAGAAGAACACATGGGAGCCATTTGTCCCAGTCCTTTTGATTTTGACCCACTACCTTCGAGAGCATACTCCAAAGTGTACGGTTGAAACGTTCCACTAATCCGTTGCTCTGTGGATGCATGGGGCTAGTCCGTGTCTTTTGTATTTGTAAGAGTGCCATTACTTCTTCGAAAACTGTGGCCTCAAAACAAGTTCCCTGATCACTATGGATTTCTCGTGGAACTCCAAAACGTGAAATAACTGTCTCCACCAACCCTTGGGCAATAGTTTCGGCTGTGACATTTGGCACCGGAAACGCTTCAGGCCACTTGGTGAAGTAGTCAATGGCCACAATGATGTACTTGTTTCCTCTATCAGTCTGTGGTAAGGGGCCCAGTACATCGATGGCCACCCGCTCAAAGGGAGCTCCAGAAACACAATTTTGGAGTGGGGCCTTCACGCGACGTCCCTTTCCTCCTCGTCTACCACAGACTTCACATGTCAAACAATACAACTTTGTGTCTTTTTGCAAGCCAGGCCAATAGTATCGTTCCCGTATGGCACTGAGTGTTCTACGGCGCCCAAAATGACCGAAGTCATGTGCCTGTTTCAAAACACACTTTCTTTGTGTCAGTGGGACTACTATCTGTTGGGCCTTTTTCGTTCCTTCATTATTCTCCCATGTGCGTACAAGAACTCCATTTTCAAGCGAGAGAGCATCAAACATTGCCCAAAGGGCTTTCAGGGAGGTGGAACCAGATGCTATAATCTCCCATGAAGGCCGTTTTTTGTCAGACACCCAGGAACGCACTAAATTGAGCTCACTATCTGCTGCTTGGGCTGATTCCCACTGAATGTCAGAACATTCTAACTCGACCCTCATGGTTAACTGCTCCTGCAACTCTTGTTTTTGTTCCACTTTCAAGCAGTGATGACAGTCATCCTCCACACATGGCCTCCGTGACAGTGAATCTGCATTCTGATGTGTCTTGCCTGATCTGTGAACTATCTTGTAGTGGTAGGGGGTCAGAAGCTGGAGCCAGCGGGCAAGCTGCCCATCCAGTTCTTTGAAATTCGTCAGCCATTGCAACGCAGAATGATCAGTTCTGACTATGAACTCTTCACAACAATTCAATCCAAATGAATGGAAATGCTTCAAGGCCTTAATTATGCTGAGCAGTTCTTTCCGAGTGGCGCAGTAGTTTCTTTCGGGCTTTGAGAGGCATTTACTGAAATAAGAAAGTACTTTCTCTGTGCCATCCTCCTGCAACTGTGACAAGACTGCTCCGACTGCCCTGTCACTTGCATCTGTATCCAGGATAAATTTACATCCTGGGATAGGGTGTCCTAACACAGGAGGTTCAGTCAGTGCTGCCTTGATGTCTGTCTGGAGTCAAGTCAAACTTGGCATTTTTGTCTTGTAGGGCATACAGTGGTGCCATCCTCTGCGCAAAACTATGAATGAAACAGCGGTAGTACGAGCACATTCCCACGAATGTTCTCACCTGTTGACAATCAGTAGGGACTGGCCACTCTCTGATTTTTGCCGTCTTTACTGGATCTGCTTCAATACCTTTCCCAGATATGACAAAGCCCAAGTACGTTACCTTTTTTTCAAACAAGTGACACTTCTTAGGGTTGAGTTTCACTCCTTTTGCTCTTAGAACTGAGAACACCTGCCTGAGCCATTTTACGTGGTCGTCAAAGTCCTTATTGTCCACTAGAACATCGTCTAGGTAGACTTTCACCCTTCCCAATCTAATCTCATCCCTCAAAATGCCATGCATGGTCCTCTGAAAAGTGGCCGGCGCATTACAAAGACCAAAGGGCATTGTCTTGAAATGCCATAGCCCACGAGGAGTGCAGAAGGCAGTCTTCTCCTTGTCCTCTTCTGCCATGGGTATTTGCCAGTACCCAGATTGCAGATCTAGAGTTGAGAACCAATAACTCCCTGCCAGGGCTCCAGTCAGCTCATCGATTTTAGGTAGGGGATGTGAATCCTTTCGTGTTATGTCGTTCAATCTTCGGAAATCTATACAAAATCTCGTTGTTCCATCCTTTTTTGGCACTAACACAATTGGACTTGCCCAAGGGCTCTGGGAAGGTTCAATTACTCCAGTATCCTCCATATCCTGTATGAGCTTGTCTACCTCTTCTAGTCGATGTGGAGCAATCCTGCGAGGTGCCTGTCGAATCGGGTGATGATCTCCAACATTAACTGAGTGCGTGTAGCCAGCTATGCGTCCAAGATCTTTTCCACCTCTTGCAAACACGTCAGCAAACTCCTTTAATAATGCCGTAACAACATTGCTTTGAAAGGTTGGTAGAGTTTCAGTAGCTGCAGCAGATAAACGTTTAAGGTGAAATGGCATTCCATCGTCTTCTGGCATGTCTTCTATCGGCTCATCCAAGGGGTTGATCTCCTGGAAGCCCTCTTCATCCTCCTCAACCACAGCACTGTAAGCCAACCCAATTGTTGTTCCGAGTCCCCGTCCATTCACGATTATTGCTTTCCGGGCTGGGTCAATGAGGCAATCGTTTAGTGCAAGGAAGTCGAGTCCAAGTATACACTCCTCTCGTATTCTAGCTACAAGTACTGAGTGGCTTCGGGGTACTCCATCCCCAAGGTCCAATGTGACTGACGCTTGCCCTTGTACAGGAATGAGTTCACCGGACACAGATCGCAAAGACAGTGATTTTTCTGAAGGGCTGATATTCACATTCATTAATTTTGTCATTGTCGGGTTCATTATAGTTTTAGTAGCACCAGTGTCAATGATGAAATCACATGGGACACCACCTGCATTTCCTCTCAACACCAGGGAGTTATCAGTTGCTGCCCTGTATATCAGTGGTTCCCTCTGACCTTCACTAACCTGAGGCCAATCATCGTAAGTCGGGGTGTGCCTCTTCACTCCGACTTTCGACTGTTTTCCGCCACTTCTGGATTCACTGGCCCATTTCCCGCTAATTGAGGCCAATTTATTTGCTGTGGAAACCAAGTGATAGGCCGGGAGGTTAAGAGAGCTGATGGCTGCCCTAACCCAGAGCCACCTTGCATCATTTGTGCCATCACACTGACTGGTGGATAAGGACATTGCCTAGCTTTGTGCCCTGGCATTGAGCACCTCCAACATAGCACTTGCCGATTTGATGATTTTGGGCCTCTATAACTTGGACGAGAAGTTGATTTTGACTGCGTCACATTCCTGACTGACTCATTCAGTGGTGCGCCCGCGATATCCACCTCATCATCCTCGAGTGTCTCGGCACGCCGAACCGGAATTGATGCTTGGGATGCATGAGCCACAGTTTCAAATCTCAAAGCAACATTCAGAGCTTCATCCAAGGTTTTTGGCCATACCCCAAGGACCTTTTCTTTTACTGACTGGTCTCGTAGGCCTTGAACAAAGTTATACACCACCATTTCTTCGGCAGGACTGTCCCTATAGTCTCTATGCAAGAAAGAACGACGGGCCAACATCTGTATTGCTTGGTGGTATGTGGGAATATCCTCCTTTGGCTGTTGTTTTCTGGTCAACAACATCGTCATGAAACGTTGGGTGTTGTTCTCATGCCCAAACCGTTTTTCAAGCTCTTCTATAATCCGAGCATATGTGCGTGGCTCTTGAACTAAAGGAAGCACGTCTAGTGCAGGACCTGTCAAGCTTTGCTCGAGAGCCAAAGCCTTAGTCTCCTCATCCCATCTGTTCCTACCTGCGAGGCTCTCAAACTGTAGTCTATAGCCTTCCCAGTCCACTTTTCCATCAAATTGCTTTGGCTTGAACAATTTCGCCTCGCCACTGGTTATAGGGAGCGAATTTGTCGGTAGTTGGTTGTTTGGTTGACTCCTACTCTCTCCTTCCGTTTGTAGCCTGATCGAAGCTGTGAATTCATTCAAGCAGTTTATCAAATCCTCACACATTGCTTGACGAAATTCAGCAAGTGAAGTACTCCAGTCAGCTTGGAGCTGTTCAATCAAATCAGCTTTTTCTGGTTCCCAAAATAGTTGAAATTGAGTAGCGGTCAATGGATCACGCGAGGACTGATCGGTCGGTTCACTACCCACGGGCTCACCCATTGCTGGAACAACATCATGTTCTGTCGAACCCCTCTCCTCATTACGAGTAGCAGAGCGTGTTTCGACCATCGCTGTCACCAATTTAGTGATTCATACCTATTTTATTATCAATAATAAAAATGATAAACACTTTGTATGAATTGGAAAATTGAACTGAATTTTTATTGTTTTTAACAACTAACTAAGCCATGCGTTGGCAACAAATATCTATGAGATTGTAGTGTCTGTCACAATATGTACATTGGTTGTTGAAGGATCTCTGATCCTCCTAATAATTGATGTCTAATTGCATTAGAAGATTTAGGTTCTCGACGAGGTCACCTACTCGTGGTTAGATAATTAAGGCCCGTTCAACAGAACTTGAAAACTCACAGAGTTATAAATTGGTCGGAACCGTGTAACCTCATCAATTGGTCGGAATTCTGAATAATCCTAAAATGCGTTCGACGAAGTCAATATCAGAGTGATTCACACTGTAAAATCAGTTATTTGGGAATACTCCATGAAATTATAGTGTTACATTGATTTTCCAGGCTTTGATTGCTCAAAAATGGGTGTAGAGCATATCGAAAGCCCTCACTCCCAGCCCCTGTGATGGGGGAGGGGGGCTTAAGGTCCCATTTTTTATTTTTCCCTTATATCTCCGAAACTAATTGTCCTAGTGGCATGAACCATTGACCCTTTGTCAAGACCGCTCATTTCTTTCTAAAGTTTCCTTGAGCTCAGTAGTGAAACGATTTATGGGGTTGTTTTGCTGTTTCATTTAATGCGATGTCATGAGTGTCTTAAAGTTACACTTACAGCCAACTGTTTCAACCTATAACCTTCCCCCCCCCCGCTCATTTCCCCTCTCCACTTACAGTAAATTTGAAACTTCCAAGGTTGCATAACTTGACTAAAATCTGGATCAAACAAGTACCTAATATAAACTGTCGCGGAAATCAGATGAATATGGTAAAAATATAACTGATTTATCGCTTGTACCCCCTCCATTCACCCACTTCCATAATGAAATTTGTTGCTACCAACATATTTTCTAATACTTGACCAAATTCATGATGGAGCAAAAAATAATCCCGAAATTCTGACAAGATATTTAAAAACATCACGATTTATTACAATTACCCCCAATATTCATCCCCTTCCATAATGAAATTTGAAACTATTCACATACGTTCCAAAACTAGATGGAATTCACAGTTAAACAAAAAAAAAAAAAAAGGAATCACGAAAATCGGACGAGAACTGTTGAAAGATCATGATTAATCAGTATTGCCCCCTCCATTCACCCCCTCCCATTTTGAAATTTGAAAAATCCTGACGTTCATTCCAAAACTATATCGACTTCTGAATGGAACAAAATACGAATCACGAAAATTGGTCGAGATTTTTAGATTGGGCAGCGCTTGAAAAAATTGATAATTATTACCCCCTCCCCTCCCCCACTTCCAAATTTCCTATGGTTTATTAAATATCCGCCTTTGAAAAAAAAAAAGAAGAAAAACTCTGCCTAACAGTGACTACAACTAGGTAATTTCTCTTTTAATTTGGGAGTTTAATTTTCAACTTGTTCAACTTCAACATTGGCATTCGAAAATATTGGTAAAACTTCCCCTCGTTGTCCAATAGATGAGGTAAAAGTGTATGAAATTAACTCTCCTTCTGCAGATCTTCCCTCCCATGTTGAATGTATGCAGAATACATTCTGCATGTATCCCTCCGTTTATGGTCTCAGATTTTCTCCTTCTTCCAAACAAAGTGCCACTATGGCTAAATCTTGGATTATCAAATGTTCAAGACCGGCCGAGTTCCGATCGAGCCGGGGACTCAGATGTGTGAATGACATGTGTGTTCATCCCTTTCCAATTCTGCACCGATCAAATGCCTGTGGCAGCATTGGGCTGGCATTGGATTGGAAGGGTTCATGAAAAGTGAGCCCTAACCCAATCCACTATGTCCGTTTTCAGGCCAGGAGCTAGTGCAGGTGTGCACCCACCTTAACATGTTTATTAGTACTACGTCTCGTCTGCTTTGTTCTTATAGCCTGTCTTTGTGGAAGTGACCAGTTTTTAAAATTCTAAACCAGAAAGAGGGAGACTTGGGCAGGTGCTCTATTCTGGTGAATCAGAAAAGTCGGTGTTCTGGGGCATATGTTGGGGCTTCTGATATGGGTTTATAAATTTCTCGCATCCTAAGGAATTTTTAGGCTAGGGGGCTCTGTGCATCATGACCATGGTGGTAACCAACAATTCAGTTGCATGGTAAGGGGAACTCTCAGTGGCTGTTGTGCGAGGTCTCAAACTGTTGCATTGTATTGGTAGGGTGGATCCTATATTTTGTGATTAATGTATTTCACAATTCAGTAAATACTGCAGTGAATACCAATCTTTTATTCAAATGTATAGATTTTCTATTGAGTGGACAGCTTATTGTTTTCTATTAGATTTTCTATATGGGTATTCCATCCAGTAACTAGCCTATGTAGTTTTTCCATTGTCTATATATAATTAATGTTTATTTGGTCTAAAGTTCTCCAAACGTACCTATTCTTTGAGATCATCATTCATCGATACCATTTTCGATTTTCAATCTGGAGTTGTAAACGCTACCTTGACCGATCCACTCTGAAACACTATACTTTCGTTATGTTTTGTTCTTTATATTCTTCCTTGTACGAATTTCTTCATTCTCGTATCGGCTGTTTTTTCTCCTTTGTTTTGCTGTGCATTATTCCTGTTTTTCTCATTCTTAAATACATTTTTTGTTTTTTGTTTTTAAATTTTTTGTTGTAAACCGGATGACAGGCTTTGTAGCCCGTCTCCAGTAAAGACAATTTAAAATGCGACTTTTCTTGAAAATGTTTCAGGGTGTGGACTGGTACAGAATCCTATGAAAACACCACCAATTTAGAACCTAATATCGGGTAGGTCCCAAAAGTTTTTTGGCCACCAAATAAAAACCATCGTTATTTTCAATCTCTCTTAGTCTTTCCTTGAAGGTATAGTAGAAGTGACAGGTTTATTTTGGTACCTAGTCACGTCAGGCGTGCACAAGCGTTTCGATTGATTTAATGAACTAACGAAGCCTATTTGTAAAGTAGGTACCTACCTTTTTTATAAGATGGGGATGTTCCAGACATGTTTTCTATCGAATGGCAATATGTCTTACCAACAACTAATATTAATTCAAGTGTCAATGACACCTCTTAGTAGTAGTAGGTGTTACTATCTATCCAAATCGGAATACCAAGTTGAATATTTATTTCATTGGCACAAAAAGATACGTTTAAAAAGCAAAAAACAGGCTATCAACCGATGGACTGAAGATCGAAATACTAGAGGTATCGCTTGTTTTTGTAGGAATGTTTTTAGCTTTGCAAAGCAGTCTTGTAGTCAATAGAATATTTTTAACTAATGGCTAGAAAATGTTTCACCATTTTTAGGTGCGATCGTTGTAATGAGTATCCAAAGTACGTAGCTTGATCAAATGTTATTTTGAAATTATCTCAATGGCTAAATTTGAAGTATTAGTTATTAATGTCCTTATTTCTCTCGGCTTTATTTATTTATTTTTCTTAACTTCTATGACATGATATAATGATAGGCAATGCGCCTTAATATCAAACTAATTTCTAAAGTTTTAAGCTGAATGAAACGGTTTGAAAATTTGAATTCAGCACTACATTCTCTAAAGAATCAGTGTTGCCAGATATCCCTTTTAGGGGGAACCCCTTTTTAGATACCAAAAACCCCCAAGGTCATGCACAAATGTGTTTGAGTTAACAATGATAATGTGTAGGTTGAAATTATCTACTACGCCTGAAAATACGTATCCCCAAAAATACCCCTTTTGGAAACACTGTTTACTCTTTGTTCCCCTTTTTATGATTGACTGTCCCCCTTTCTGTTGGGAAGAGTCTGGCGACACTGTAAAGAAATAAGAAGATTTTGGAACTCAAACCGGTGCTCATACTATTTTTCAATATGCATTCTCAAATCAAAATATGTAGAATAATTGGAAATTAGCATTTAAAAGTTGGAAATGGGCCATATTATTCATTAGAATGGAAAAAATCTATTTCCGAGCCAATTTAATGAAGCAAAACCTGAGGATTCATTGTTCTGTTCAGAGCCATTCTTAAAACAGAGAGCAAACCTATGTAAATATTTTTGATTTCAGACCTTTACCTTACAATGCTGAGGTTTTGTTCCCTCTTCATCTTTTATTTTTTCCTTCTTAAAAACGTCAATCAAGACACTGGTATATTAGTTATAAAAAAGCAACACCTTCGAGGGTTATCCATAAAATAAGGTTACAACTTACAGGCCGAAAAATGCATATATTTCAATCAAATTTACAGGGTATCTTACAAAATAAGGTCTTATTTTTCTATGTAATCTCCTTCTAGTTCAAGACACTTCTTCATCCTGGGCACCAGCTTTTTTAAGTCCTCATTGTATACGCTTCACTTCAGCTCTGAAAGCCACTTCTCCACTGTCTCCATCATTGTAGGAAAAACCAAGAATTCCTTCAATTTGGTGAAGAGATTCTTCAATTTTTCCTTCAATAATGTGATGGCGCTAAGTCCAGGGAATGCAGTGGGTGGGTCACAATATCCTACCCAAATAGTACGGTGTTATTAACCTAAAAAAAGGCCTAACCTTGACATCCAAAGTAAAAGTTTTATTCCAACTCCAAATTGTTCTATATAACCCTCTTATTGTTTGGTAAAAAGTTACACCATTTTGAGCGTCGGGTTTGGGGGGAGGGGGGGGGGGGAATTGAAAAATCACTAGTTTTTCAGTTTTTCGTAAATATTTCAAAAACTAAGCGGTTTATCCTAAACATTGTTATATACAAAAATGTTCTACGTTAAATTTTAAATAAGAATGGTCCTTTTCATAATCACTCTAAACTGTACGGTTCAAGAGTTACAGACGGTGTAAATGTTAACTTTTTCGTAATTTTGATATTTTTTAAAAATTATTTTTTTCGTAAAAGAATGTTGCTATTTCAGTGGCCGGTGGTATGTTAGTGATAAGCCCTTGAAGGAACGACAACCTCACCACCTTATCAAGGGGCACTCTTTTTTAAGGGAAAAGAGGCTTCCACAGGCCTAGGCCATATAAACCTGTGGTACGGAGAAACCCACCCTGAACTTTCTACGAACATTGCAACATAAATTCACTTCTTAAGCATAAATATCTTTCAAATTTGGAATGTTCAATGTCTTTATTAACGCCACTCATCCTCCAGCACATTATCCTCCTCCTCTAGCTCGTCGTCTAAGATGTTATTATTGTCCATGTTATCACATGCTTGGCCTGAGCAATTGCTGCATATGCTAGTGCAGTTTAGACCACTCCTTCTGCATTCACAATTCTTCATCTTTGCAAGTACACATTATAAGGGACAGTAATTCCTGGGGGGCTGCAGGACGTGCTGTTGTAATTGGTGTCAGGTGGTCGCCAATCTTCTTCCAACCCCACTCGAGTGGATCCTTATCTTCATTCAGCCACTGTTGTACCTGGTGGTAGGTCCTAACTGGTGATGACACGGACTTCTGGTCTTCAACAACCCCAAAGCCGACCCCAGTGCAGTGGCTGATGCAGGACATTACTTCCTACTTGCAATGTTTGGAGCCAAGAACACTGAAGATCTAGATTGTCTCCGCTACCAGTCCTACTTGAAAACGATTGCAAAGCAGCCTATACATGCATTACTGAAGTTGGATGCACTACCCCCCACTTCAGGAGCGTCCAGACAGCATTCATTTAGGACCTACCACCAGGTACAACAGTGGCTGAACGAAGATAAGGATCCACTCGAGTGGGGTTGGAAGAAGATTGGCTACCACCTGACACCAATTACAACAGCACGTCCTGCAGCCCCCCAGGAATTACTGTCCCTTATAATGTGTACTTGCAAAGATGAATGCATTCGTAATTGTGAATGCAGAAGGAGTGGTCTAAACTGCACTAGCATATGCAGCAATTGCTCAGGCCAAGCATGTGATAACATGGACAATAATAACATCTTAGACGACGAGCTAGAGGAGGAGGATAATGTGCTGGAGGATGAGTGGAGTTAATAAAGACATTGAACATTCCAAATTTGAAAGATATTTATGCTTAAGAAGTGAATTTATGTTGCAATGTTCGTAGAAAGTTCAGGGTGGGTTTCTCCGTACCACAGGTTTATATGGCCTAGGCCTGTGGAAGCCTCTTTTCCCTTAAAAAAGAGTGCCCCTTGATAAGGTGGTGAGGTTGTCGTTCCTTCAAGGGCTGATCACTAACATACCACCGGCCAATGAAATAGCAACATTCTGTTACGAAGCTTATTTTTAAAAAAAAATTATCAAAATTACGAAAAAGTTAACATTTACACCGTCTGCAACTCTTGAACCGTACAATTTAGAGTGATTATGAAAAGGACCATTCGTGCGGAAGTTGAGATTTTATGACTTGTCACATTATTACTTTTTTAAATTGTTAGAAAAAAAATCACAGCACTACAGAACCTGTAGTTTTCATTTGCCTTGAATTGAAGTTCAACATTAGTATGATATTCATGCAGTACCAAGGTTAGAAGAAGGATAAAATCAAGAAAAACGTGCCGAAATGAGGAAAACTTGCTTGGATTGGACTCCATTTTCCTGGCTCAAAAACATGCAATCCGCCAAGGGAGTGCCTAGAACTGCTATCTGATTCATACTTACAAACCACTGTACGGGACAGAAGAATGCAGCAGACCCTTCTACGGACCCAAAATCAAGCAGCAACTCTCCTTAGGAAAAAGAATCCAACTTACGATTCATCAGTACGAATTATTTAAATTTTGTTTAGTTTTCTGGGATGTGGACCCTCTTTCTCTCTTGAATTCAGAAATAACTCATAGGTACATTTGAGTCCATACACTTCAAAGGCTTTAACAAGCTTATTAAAAATGATTTTTGCTTGTTTATCGAGTTAGTATTGGCAAAATCGCATTCAGATAGATAGCATTTAGAACTCTGTAGCATTCCCATCGTTAATTTTTAATTATTTGTTTTACTTTTTTCTCGAAAAAAACTCCGTCTGAACATTCCACTCCAATGCAAATTGTATTATAATTTGAAATATCCGTTTGGTCGACAATTTACAGGCCGGGACACAAAATGAAAATGAAAAAAAGCCAATGACGCCTTGGACCGAACGATAGCTTGTCCGCACAAGGGTTGTTCGAAAATGTTCAGAGATAACTCTGCAATGAGGAAGCACCTTCATACGCACGGGCCCCGCGTTCACGTTTGTGCAGAGTGTGGAAAAGCGTTCGTTGAATCCTCCAAACTGAAGAGGCACCAACTTGTGCATACAGGAGAAAAACCTTTCCAGGTAGGAATTGAATACTTTGGAAAGTTTGATTCAGCATTCAGTGTTCTTAAGTGATACTACATCCTTAAATCTGGACACACTAGTGAACGATGTCCAGTTGCTTTACCATGGTGGGAAATTACTGGGCTTCCAAGTTGTCACAACGGTCTCAGTGAACTCTTATTTTTATCATTATTGTTATTGCTATGCTTGTTCCCATGATAGGAAGGTGGGGGAATACATTAATGTGAAAGCTGGCCTAAGTTGGATGAAGGCTCGCGTCATTTTACCATTTCATGCGCAATAATTAATAATTTCCGAACCTCGCCTTTTGTGTCTGTAATGTTATCATCTTTTGCCTGAAAGCTCGTTGAAAAAGTATGTTGGAGTCAGGAAAGTACTACCTACCTACTAAACTGTAGAGTACATTAAATTGACCTCTCCATACATTCTCTCAAACCTCCTTTCCTGATTCCTAACTAGGTCAAAAAGGTATTTAAACCGTGTAAATTCTTTCTTCCTGCATATTCCTCCTATTTATTTCCATGGTCACTTTCTAGTGGTAAATAAGTGAATAAAACCGTGTAACTCTTCTTGTTGGTGGCCAAAGCTAACGGCCAAAGTGGGAGACGTTGCCTTCTAAAAGGCAAATACCCTTAGGCGATCCATAGGTTATCATGACAGCATATTTGCCTTAAACTAACCACAAAACCGTCAATTTAAACAGAGGGGAAGTAGTTCAAAAATCAGTGTAATTTACAAAATGATGACAGACCAAAGGCAATAACTTGATTTCACAATCCTGGCAGTTCTTGACAAGGGTAATGAAATCTACTGGAGGATGTTGTATCGATTGTTTCCTTGCCAGCTCGACACTGCCCAGTGAAACACCATCAGTCTGCGTAAAAGTAATGTCTGGGATTGGGATAGTTTCCAAGGCAAGTTGTTCAAGTTTTATAGCACACTCCTTGATCACTCAATGACTCCACCAAAACTCATTGGCTACAGCCAATCACCGCACTACATCACCATTGAATGTTGCGTCTGAATCTGCCTTTGTAAAATTAACATTGTGTCCATTTTTGAGAGTTGACATTTTGTCCATCAAAATGTACATTTCCCTTTGCATTATTTCTTGGACCTTCTTGAGCAATTCTGGCCCATTTCTGCCTCTGTCCATGCATTAAGTCCCCAATGTTCATCCGCTTTTTTTTAATTATTCAAGGATGACATGAGATCAGAAATGACAATTGTGCACGCCCACGACTGAAATCTTTACTATGCTCAAACCTTGCACAATTTTAATTTGAATAAAGTTTTCGGCAAAGACTAGAGTAAGATCTTTGGTGATTCTCTCTGAGATTCATCGCAGGCGAATCAATAACATCTGTGCATGTGCAAATATACCGTCCTGAAAAAAATATTTGTTCTTGCAATGTGAGAAAGATCATTCATTATTAGGAAATACCATTTCTACCTATCGTAAAATCATTTTTCAACACCCTCCTCGATTTGTGCTCCTAAATAAAAATTTATTAATCAATAGGTACATTGTTACTCTCCCTATTAACTTAATTCCATGATCTAAAACTATGTTAATAAATACGAAGAAGCTGCTAGACCCAACTTTGCATTCATTCTTACTTTTCTCTTCGCTCTTTTTCGAAATCATGATTTGTAAAGGTGGGTTTACACGCTCAAGCCATTTGCACAAACCGGCTTGCACAAGCCAGTTTGCGCAAACTGAACTGAACAACGCGGTCGCGTTCACACGTTCAGTTGTGCTTGTGAAATTGTGTGGGATTCAGTCAGTGGACTTCGTCGATCAGTGCGCTAATGTTGATTAATTAAAAATTTTAAAATTATTCAAAAAAAAAAAAAAAAAAAAAAACCAATCACAAATTTCGACATAATTTTTAATATGGATGAGGAGGAGAGCTTATCCTGTGTACGGCGGCGGCTTGCTTGATAAAGAAAAAATTGGGCTCAAAGAGTTCCAAAGGTCGGAAATGGAGCAAGGATTGGTTGCTCAGGAGGGACAGCCTTTCCCATACCAATTTAATAGTGGAATTGAGAGGGGAACCAAATGATTTCCGGAATTATTTGAGAATGAACGAGGCGACATATGAGGAGGTGCTCAGCATGATCTCACCAATAATTGTGAAAAGTGACACCGTTATGAGACGAGCAATCACCCCCCATGAAAGGCTGTCAGCGACTTTGAGAATTTTGGCAACAGGAAGAAGTTTTGAAGACTTTTGAACGAGCGCTAGATGCTTCCGAGTGATATGGGGTTGGAATAATGTGATTCACACACTTGAAGAGAAGGAATGCGCCGGCGCGAGATCGTGGGTAGGCTTGAACTGCGTTCACACGCTCAAACTGGCGTTGGTAATGGTGGGTTTACACGCTCATGCCATTTGCGCAAATCGGCTTGAACAAGCCAGTTTGCACAGTTATATCGTTGCATGTGAACGCTGTTTGCGCAAGCCATTTGGCTTGCGCAAGCCAAAAAATTTGGCTTGTGCGAAGTCTGTCTCGGACAGAAATTCGGCTTGAGGTTGGAGCTTGGCATGAGTGGAGTTTGAGCGTGTGAACGCAGTTCAAGCCTACCCACGATCTCGCGCCGGCGCATTCCTTCTCTTCAAGTGTGTGAATCACATTATTCCAACCCCATATCACTCGGGAGCATCTAGCGCTCGTTCAAAAGTCTTCAAAACTTCTTCCTGTTGCCAAAATTCTCAAAGTCGCTGACAGCCTTTCATGGGGGGTGATTGCTCGTCTCATAACGGTGTCACTTTTCACAATTATTGGTGAGATCATGCTGAGCACCTCCTCATATGTCGCCTCGTTCATTCTCAAATAATTCCGGAAATCATTTGGTTCCCCTCTCAATTCCACTATTAAATTGGTATGGGAAAGGCTGTCCCTCCTGAGCAACCAATCCTTGCTCCATTTCCGACCTTTGGAACTCTTTGAGCCCAATTTTTTCTTTATCAAGCAAGCCGCCGTCGTACACAGGATAAGCTCCTCCTCATCCATATTAAAAATTATTCCGAAATTTGTGATTGGTGTTTTTTTTTTTTTTTTGAATAATTTTAAAAGTTTTAATTAATCAACTTTAACGCACTGATCGACGAAGTCCACTGACTAAATCCCACACAATTTCACAAGCACAACTGAACGTGTGAACGCGACCGCGTTGTTCAGTTCAGTTTGCGCAAACTGGCTTGTGCAAACCGGTTTGTGCAAATGGCTTGAGCGTGTAAACCCACCTTAAGCGTATTTAGAAAACTAGGGGTAGAATAAGTATATTCTGGTTTCCAGCTTTTGCCATTTAATACATTTTTATATAAGCTTTGAAAAAAGTACACAAAAATATTGTGAAAAAATCCACAAAAATATTGTTTGCCTACTGCACCTCTGGCGTGTTATGTTAGATTCGATATTCGTACTATTGGATGTGAATATGCAGCTATCTTTTTTTAAATTAATTAATTTTTATTTTGAAGCTTATATTGTGAATTATTCATTTACAGTGCACATTTGAAGGATGTGGAAAGCGATTTTCGCTGGATTTTAATCTCCGGACCCACGTGAGGATCCATACAGGTGACCGGCCGTATGTTTGTCCTTTTGATGGATGCAACAAGAAGTTCGCTCAGTCTACCAACCTGAAATCTCACATACTTACTCACGCAAAAGCAAAGTACGTACCTGTATACTTAATCTAAAAATATTAGTAGCTATGGGGAGTGTACCATGGTAGCCATGGTGTGCTTTGATTATGCAGCAGAATTACGGGTTTTAACATTGTTATACTGTTTTATGATTGGACGGTTAGTCGAGCTGTGTAAAAATTGCTATTGATAGTGATGGAAAGACAAAGATACCTATTCTTATACTCAGTTACATGAATTAGAGATACTATTAGTGCATTGCTAGGCTGGTTGAGATATTAGAACCAATAATACCCCTGACTAGTTAGGTCGGTCAGACTTGCAGCACCTCAAACTAGGTCAATACTGGTTAGGGAGTGCTGGGATGTACTAAATACCCTGGGAAAGGACAACAAGATTACCTTGGAATGGGTACCAGAGCATTCAGGAGTGGCAGGAAACGAGCACCCTGCCATTGTAGGAGTACAGCCGCTCTAAATCTCTCGAGGAGGAAAATAAGACTTTTGGTGGGAACGGTGACAGGGATCGGGTGCTTCAGGAAACATCTGCACAGGATTGGAGCCTACACAGGTGATCCAGTGAGCAGAATGTGCGGAGAGGAGGAAGAAACCGCCTCTCATTTTCTCTTCTCTTTGAATGCCCAGCACTCGAAGCTAAACGATTCAGAACCTTTGGGACCCTTGACCCAGGGGAGATAGTATCGGTAGACGAACTTGTGGGGGGAATTCTCAGTCTGGTGGAGGAGGGGTATTGGCTCCAGAACCTATAGGTTGGAAACAGGGGAGAGAACCGCACAATAAACCTCGGTTTCGGTGCGGCAGAGGGGGAAATTGACCCCTCCCACGGACCCTGAATTAAAATAATAATAACCTCAAGATCCCTACATTCCACAACCTGAATCCCCAGGAATCCTTATGTGCATGTATAATCGGTCAGACAGGCGACTTATTCCGAGCAACTGATAAGTCTTAGTAGCCCTTATTTCAGCAGCCATATTTGTGGGTCTTTAGCAAACTGTTCATCAAACAATGAGCATTGCTTCAGATGTTTGTGCATCTGAAAACACCTACAAACCCACCAACCTCCCCACCATTTACCTTTCAAATTCGCGTTGGAATATAACTTGAATTTTTTATGATGTACCTACAGTTCTTTTATCCAACTGGTAACTTAACGAATCAGTTCTTCAGTATCTATATCCTCGTCTTTCACAACCCTTGTGGGAACGAGAGCTCAGGTAAAATTCTGCAAGTCGAAGTGCCTGCATAACAAACGCCTCGGCCCTGGCCATTTCCTCGTTCAACTATTCTCCAGGTAACCCCCAGCCGAATTCAATTTAAAAATCTTCATCCAGTTCGTGTAGTTGAGTTGAAATCGTGTCCTTTTGTTCTCAAGTTGAGGAAAATCAGATAGGTGGTTCGTTCATAGCTGTCGTTGATTGGCATAGGGAGCAGCTTGGATTGTCATCTTTGTATCATATGAAGGTGGGCATTCAGGTAATTGTTTCTCCTAGTATGTTGAGAATCCGTCATTTCGTGGCAGCTGTGGTAGCTCACGATTTCCAGTTTGAAGCAAACCAGCACCTCTCTCCTTAATGCACCTCTTTGTAGTCTGATGTGCACCTGAAGCTGGTGGTATATCCATATGTCATTACGTGTGAAACGGAGTTTCATTCTTGTACTTATATAAGAATTTTGTGAAATGGCAAAAACCTTTTGTATTTTGAACTTGGTTTCCAATTGGGGTATCGCACATTATCTCTGGCTGTGGTGCTTCACATTTGAGAAATAATATTTGGTTATATAAGTCCCTACACCCAAATTTCCAAAATCTCCGAAGTCAGGATTAAAAAATTAAAACAAAGGATTTTAGGAAGCTCTGAGAAGCCCCCCCCCCCCCCCCCCCCCCCCCCCCCCACTTTACCGTAATTTAGGTCTGTTCTTTGCCTGACCTTCCTCCTGTATGAACTGTGACTGAGGTAAATGATTGGTAATTCACAACCCCTTCACCACCCCTTGCACACTTTCAAAACCATCAGGTATTGGTCGTGCGCTGTAGCAATGCTGTTTCCCCAGTTCTTATAGCAAAAGTTTGCACAGGTCAACTTCTTCCTCTTTCCAGATGACTAGGATGATACAGTGTGCGGCGAAGGGAGGGGGGGGGGGGGGGCTATTAGCTAGAGAGCAGGAAGATTGTGTGGGGAAAGTAGAGACAGTATATGTCGCAAAGGCGGTGTTAGACAAATCACCGCTCGGTGCGCTTACTCCTAGAATACGGCGCCATCCCCTGCTCCTCTTTTGATTATTCTGTATTTCTCATAACTTTTCCATAGTGAGTATTGTGTCGAGTCTATTTGGATTTATTTAGACATTCAGTATCTTTTCCGTTATACCATAACAAACCAATAGACAGTAACACCTCCTTTGTGACATATACCATCAAGTCCAACTTCAGGGAGGAAGAGTCCCACTGGGCAGCCCTATTCATCTGAGTCCTCAGAAAAACTAGCAAGGTTACAGCACACAAACTATACCCATCAATTACACTGCAAGTGATATCCTTACCTGTTGATTGGACTCTTTCTTTGAACTAACTAGTCCTAGTATGTATCTTGATGAATATAATGTAATATGGTGCTCAATATATATTTTTTAAATCATTTCAGGCCTAGGACTCAGATGAGAAACAGTACTAACGTCCCTACGATCATCCAAGAAGATCCTCAGCACCACCATTACGTTAAAGTTGAAATGGCAGATGACCAGCAACAGTTCATAGTTTACGCGGATTAAAAAGGTAAAAGAAAGATAATTCATTCCCACTTATCCCTAGTTCTTTCAATACCATTTGCTAAGAATTAGGGTTCATAATTCATTAAACGAAAATTCAGCTAACACCAGCCTCAACTTTTACATTCCTCGGTTTCCAGTTTGATTCTGTTCAGATGGCAATCAACATCACCAACGAAAAAGTTATTAAACTAAAACATTTGGTCAACGAAACCCTGAAACTTTACTTTCCTCGGTTTCCAGTTAATTCTCTTCAGACATCACCGACAAAAAGTAGTTCAACTAAAACCTTTGCTCAATGAAACTCTAAAACCTAAACTATTATCAATGCGCACTCTTGTACAAACAATAATTGGCTTTTTAGTATCTTGTTCTCCAGGGGTGCTGTATAGCCCACTGTACTTACGTCATCTAGAAAGGCCTTGAAGAGATCTGCGTGACTTTCGTGCCCTCTGCGCTCTATCCAGCCTGGCAAAATTGAAATTACAATGGTGGCTGAAGGCCATAGACAAAGGCCCCACTCCTATCCATACAGATCATTATGATGGTACTATCTAGACCAGGGGTGCTCAAACTTGAACTGCTGGCGATCTACCTCAATATTTTTAGACTACTTACGATCGACTCTGAGAGGCTGCAAGTATGTGTGATGCAGGGTTGTCGTACATACACGATACACCCTACCTACCTAGGTAGGGTGTACCGTAGCATATATAGATATTAGCTTTCCGCACAATTTACATTATTTTAGTCAAGGTTTGGGTTAGGTTTACTTCAGTTCTTCTCAACAATATCAATGAAAAAACTCCTAGTTATTCAAAATTGCGAGTTTATTCGTTGTTACAAAACAAAAGAGTTACATATGGTGTTAAACTCAACTAAGGAGTGACTTTGGATGTTGAAGCGTGGCACTGCATGTCCTCAGCATACTTTTCATAAGATGGTGCGTAACCACTGAGTGCCAATCGCAAGCATGATGACATATGATCGTCAGTTAGTCGATTGCGATATTTTGACTTAATTATCTTCATTTCAGAAAATGCAGACTCGCACAAGTAAGTTGACCCAAACATTGCCGTCAGTTGAAGGGCGATTTGCCTTAGATTCGGATATTTATTTTCAGATATAAAACACCAGAAATTTGTATCAGATGCTGTAGCTTTGAGATGTATATCTGATATAATCTGCACCAACTCATTTTCAACAGAACATGAGTTCATATTAAACTGACTTGCTACTTCAGTAGCTAATTCCTCAATGTTTTTACATGAAAAAGGATAACTCATAAATGATGCTATAATTTGCCAATTTACTGCAATCATAAAAACTCATTTCGAATTGTCCCAAAATATTTGATAATTCAGCCTCATACGTATCATAATTCAACTGAGGAATCCTTGCTTTCAAAGACGGAAAATGTTTCAGATTCTTTCTTTTCAGTTGATCTATCATAAGTTGCAATTTACTTTTGAATGCGTTTACTGCGCTAATCATCTCAATAATAGTTTTTCCTTTACCTTGAAGCTCCAAGTTAATGGTGTTTAAGTGCATTGTGATGTCACCTACTTATTAAAAAAATTTTTCTTCTCGAGATCTACTCAAAAAGCACTCGCGATCGACCGTTTGAGCACCCCTGATCTAGAAGGATAGCTCGGACTCAGGATTGGGTGGTTTTTTCCCCCTTCACAGGGTCAGTGGTTGGTGGGGGCCCAACAGAGAGATTGACTCATCAATCGGAAAGAATTAGAAGCCGTTTGGGTGGTATTGTGTCATTTATTTCATTCCGTTGTCATTTGTGGCATTTGGGTGTCATGTGACTGTTCAGCACTGAGCATTATACTTCGAGTGGCCAATATGTCTGCAGTAGCATTAATTAATAAAATGGGCTCAGTCTCCTTCCCCCACCTTCACGACATAGCAAAGCGAATTTGAAAATTTTGTGAGGAACGAAATTTATGGATCAATGCCAAATACTTGGCAACACAGGATAATGGAGTAGCCAACGAGCTATCTAGATTGGATCCAAGTTCAGCTGAATAAGAGTTGAATCAGTTACCCTATATTCAGATAATCGATAGATTAGGGACTCCTTCCTTTGAACTGTTCAGGTCCTCCTTAATCCACAAATGTCGCTTCTCATTTTGGCCTGAGGAGGGTTCAGCCAGGGTGGATGCGTTCACCCATTCCTGTGACAGTGAATTTTGTTACGCCTTCCTACCCTCAGTACTCATACTGAGAGTACTTGAGAAAATCAAGACAGACACTGGTCACACCTGAATGGCCGACGCAGGCATGGTACTCAGATAGACCCAGAGCTACTGAAACTTGGCCCGGCTAATGACCTGCTTTCTGATCTTCCCAGGAACGGAAGCCTCAGGTCACTGCGACATTTAAATCTGATGGTGGCAGTTTTATCAGGGAGGCACAATAAGTCTTTACCTCCCTCCTCAGTTGGACAATATAGCTCCACGTGTAGGGGGGAATGGAGTCCAGTAAAGGCCAAGGTTGGATTCCCCCAAGACGTATCTGTTCAGAAAACAACAGTTTTGTCGAACACATTGAGATCCTCAAAACAGTCATTCAGCTCTTTTAATACCCTTAGAGCTGCCCTACCCTAAATAGCCAATGAGGAAATGGGATCTAATCCACTCTTTAAGATATACATAAAGTAAATCTTTCGAAAGCCTCCAGCCACCAAGTATAAAGATACGTCGGATCCGGATATAATTCTACAGTATTTCACTGGTTCAAATGAGAATTCACTATCCTTTTTGACAATAAAACTAGCGATTATGCTGCTCTTAGTGTAGGGTCAACGCCCCCGAACAATCCTGGCGATTTACAGATTCAATATTAAATTCGAGACAAAGGGATTTTCATCCCAGCACTCCTTAAAACATCGAGACCTAAGGCAATAGCGCCTTCGATCTTCCTCCCTGTGTTTCCACATGAGCCTGAGCTATGCTTTCCAACATTTTTACTCCAATACCTGGAGGCTAGATCGAGGTTAGAACACCAGGATAGCTTATTCTTAACACGTCTTCCCTTTCAGCCAATCACTAGGGCCACCATAAGCCACTGGGTATCTTTCTACTTTACATGTGCCGGGGATGGTCGCCACAGTCTATAATTAGGCCCCTGACGACCCAGGGGGAATTTGCCTCTGCAATTTTCCAGTGGACAACACATACGAGTACACAAAGGGATTGGGATCAAAGTTCCTAATGCACAACAAGAATCCTGAACTTACTATGTTCATAAGTTATCTGGTTCATATAGGAATCCCACTATTATTACCATATCATCATTGCCATTGTGTGTATTGTTACCATATGGCAATGGATACTATATTACTGTTATGAATTGAGTTTTGTTCAAAATATACATATAACTTTTTCCCCACACTACCTTGTTCAAGGATTTTCCAAAGGTTCTCTGCCAATTTATGACAATATCCCACAGTTCATGGGAAATTAACCTGGCTGACAGGGGCCACTGCAAATGGTATCCTCTATTTTACGATGGTATTACTAGATTACAAATCACGGAATATTATTGTCAGGGTATATAACACGTTTTGTTCAAAACAAATATAATGATTTAATTACCGTACAATTTATCTCAATAATACTATCACTTGGCCCCGTTGGTCCTTTATATTATAACCAATATGCTCGATGGCCTTTTTGTTCGAAACATAAACATTGGTGTGATGCGCATTTCTCTGGAATGTAATGATTTACTCCCAGAGGCTGAGTGGTGCAGGAGGGTGACTATACCTGACAAATTATTGCGTTACTGCCTGTCAGTTCTGACAGAATGATATGGGATCTCACCCCAAATTAAAAAATTAATAAATGGATAATAAAAAAACAACATACTCCGAGAGTTTTATGTAATGACCATTCTAAGGTTCATTCATTCATAATTCAGAATTTTCATTTATAATGTTCATAATTTATGTAATAACCATGTAGTAAGCTACTCATGTAATAACTACTCATGAGTCCGGATTGTTCAATAGGAAGTACTTCCCAATCCTGGTACAGTTATGTCCTTTATGACCACTGCAAGCAATACTAAAATTTGTGGGGCTCCCTTATGTTCATTCAGGCCTCACTATAAGTTGCCTACCATCGGAGGGGGGGGGGGGGGGGGGGGTAATGGATGTAACTCACTGATGGCTTAGGCGGGTACAGGGGGATTGGGCGTGTTCACGAGTTCCCTATACACAAAAGTGAGTGCCACAGGTGAACTGCGCCTCCCTTGTTTTGATTTTTCCTTGATCACTCCTTGGATTGTTCCGCAGTCAGGAGTACCTCCAATAGCTCACTCCTTGGATTGTTCCGTAGTCAGGAGCGGAACAATCGCTCCTTTGAACGAGCTGCATCAGTAAACAGTCTTCTACTGTGACCTACTATAATTGAAAGCTCAACTTACCTTTGGGAAAGGTTGAGTAGAATTATGGTGGGGATGAGTAGAAAACTGTTTACTATGCAGCTTACACGTTACACTCGTCTTCGTGGTGCATTCCACAGAAAATTTTGAAAAAACCCCACGAAAGTGCGGTTTTTGCTCTCCAATGTTGGCACTCCGCACTCCCCGTGCTCTGTTCTCCAGGGGAAAAGATGGCCATTTTAGTTCGAAGACCACCAATCAGTGCAGGTTAATGACTGGGTGGTGAAAAAAAGGTGCAATCCTGGGTGGGCAATAACAGTCCTGCTCATCCCTACCATAATTTTTCTCTCAGTTTGGACTATAATTCAATGCACATTACAACACACAATTCAACCACTTTTTTCGCATTTTGCTGTGCTGGTGCGGTTGGTTTTTTTATCCTCCCATTGGTTATTTTCAATGAAAACTTCAGCAGTTGAAGAGGATGGATTAAATAAGCTTCATAGCTCATTTGATTGGGGGGCAGTTACTAAAGAAGAAGTTCTCCTTTGTAATTGGGGACACAGTTAAAACTCTGTCGAAGTATCAAATAGTTGGCGCACGTCAGTAAAACCCGAAATAATACGAAAGAATGAATTAATCCCACTCGAACCAAGTCTGTAAACATCACATTCGTTTCCTCACTCACTTGAGTCAAAACCATCACCATGACAATGACGTTGCAGAACTTCTGGACTTTTTCTAGCGAGCATATGCTGAGCCGTCAGCCTACAGTTTCACTTCGTTGTTTGTCTGACCCCAAACCAGAAGAGATGGCTGGTATTTGACTCCTTAGAAATGTTGCATTAGGAAAACTTCCACAGTAATGTGGTTTGATTAAATCAGTGTCAGCTCATTTGGTTTGAGCACAAAGAGAAAGTAGAATTTCGCCTTTGTAATTGGGGACACGGGTTCATACTCTGCTGAAGTATCAAATATTTTTGGGCAGTCACAAATGCATTGACTTGGGATTAGCACGTATTTTCCTGGATCCATTAGAGAGTTTTTGGCGACTTCAACTTAACGTCACCCGTCACCGTAGTCTTGAGGGAGCAAACGAAGATGCTAACCCAAATGGAAACCGGGAGAATGGTTGCCTCAATTTTGATGTCACGTTAACGGTGGTTGGGTAACGCGATATCCCCCCCCCCCCCCCCCCCCCCCCCCGTCTACTGTCTTGTTGTCTACTGGTTGACTAATCATTTTCTTCATTTCGATATGAAACGCCGATTTTCAATCCTGAAATCGAATATCATGTTAGTTTCAATACAAATACGGGCTAATGTCTCATTTTTAGTTTTCAACAGGGGATGGATAGTAAGCCTCAAGTGTGGAACACCGCGGTTTAGTTGCACTTATAGGTCATTAGTCGTTACGAATTTCATGCTTTTGGGTTTCCGTTGGGCAAATTATCAACATGTATGAAAAAGTATTTATCTCTATGACAATGAAACAGGATTTTACCTGACGAAATCATCAGTGAAGGCAGCACTTCACGCAATGTTCACGAGAAAATAGCTGAGAGCAGGTATACTAAGAACAATACTGCGAAGAAGCAGTGTCTTAAAACTCAGTTTTCTCATTTAAAATATGTGAAATAATAATAGAAACAAGGCTCTAATCGACCAAATAGAGCCTGAGCGCAAAAGAACGGAACTTTTCGATCGAGTTGAAGGCTAGTAAAGCTGAGCGGAGGCGGACTTCAGATGGCACATTCGGTTTCTACGCGACTTGAAACGTAAAATAACCAAGTTTGAGGGGTGTTCAAAAACCTACCCTCTACATCAACATAATTAGTTGGTAATGAGGCATTTGAAAAGAAAAACTATTATATCTACTTCAGCAGTATTCGAGTAATTTTGAGGTGAGCAGTAGGGTTACATTAACATGAAGGTTAGGCTGGTGTCGTGTGCCTTTAGGTCCCCAAACGGGTGACGTTAAATGAGCCATTCTAACGTACGACGTTGCTAACGTCCCCTCAAGGTCACGTACTCTTGGGTACGTTAGGATGACGTTAAGGGTACGTTAGTGGTCACCAAAAACTCTCTATTACTTATTCGACAATCCTTTATCACACAGAATGTACTATTATGACCTATGTACATCTAACCAAAATATTTTTGACTGTTGCAGGTTTTCGCGTGGGAAGACTCTCCCCTGGTCTCAGCAGACGAAAATGCTTACAAAGGGGCCCAGAGCTTCAGACCCAGGGTCACCCAGTCAAGTCACTACCAGCTTTCAGCCACGATGTAGCGCCCTCCCTTCGATTTTACAACCGATCTAAAGCAAAACTACCAACCAAGGACCCCACAGACTGATCGATCGACGAACATTTAGGGAGACTTGCGCGTTCGACCCCTGAGTAAATCTATAATAATTTAAGATTGTACATTCTTTCCTCCATTAGTGTTTAAGATTCATCCATGTGAAATTTTATGATGTAGAAAATAAGATGAACCTCCCCTCATCTCCCTGTTTTGTAAGGAAAAAATCTCACAACCGGGTTTTTAATGTAAATAAGTACCAGACGTTTTTAGTTGGTGGTATTAAAGTGATTCATTGTCTACACTCGTTTGATTTCAAATTATACTCTTATTCAATTTCGGTTGAAGCGCCACCTAACACGCTGAATTTTTCTGGTTTCCCTCCTTTAGCGTTTTAGTTTTTCTTTGTGCTCTTCGAACCAAACTCATTGTATATAGAGTTTCATCCTCATTTAGAAAGTCAGAGAAATGATGGAGTCATAATATTCAGATAACATAGACAATTCTGATTTGCCATCAAAATTGATGTATATATATATTTTCTGATGTGACCACCAAATCTCTTTGCCGGATTCTATTCCTGACATCTCGGATAGGTAATAATATATTTTATTAAATGTTGAAATCTTTTCGATGACAATTTTTTCGAGATTAGTATTGCGGAGTGTTAGCAGTGTACGAGAACTGTGATGCGAATTTTCCGCTGTGTGTACTTTAAACGCTGTGATATTGCATAAAAGTTCAAAAAATGAAAAATAAATAAAATTTCTGCTTCTAATCGTGCCATCAACTTACCACGTTTGTTTTGCCGAGGTTAATAGAGGTAAAAAACTTTCCTGGACTTTGTCAGAATAACACATTTCCCAAAATGATCTTTTGTGTAATCCTTACTTTATATTTTTAGTTTCTTTCTTCAATTCGCGATCATTTTTCTTTTGTCTAGTAGTTTTTTTTAGTTTTCCTTTCGATGTCGCTTGTATATAACTTAGTCTTAAGGTTGATTGAATGATTTGATTCCTCGCGGTATTAATTTTCTTGGAATGATTTTTAGTTAGTTCGTTTTTTGTGCAGGTTTTCTTTTTTGTCACCGAAATTTCAAATTTTACTTGATTTTGTTTTCTAAATTCAGGTACAGTGCATATTGTTTACATTATATGAATATATTTAAAAAAAGAACTGAGATATTTTAGAACCTAACTGTAAGAGTTGTTCTTTTAAATCCCGCACCTTCCCAACTGGTAGCAAACCACAAGAATTGTCTGACTTGATTGTTTACTGTGGAATAAAATAGGGAAAGGTTGGTTTATAGTCTTTCATTGTGCAGACAAGTCTTTTCTAGTCAAACAATTAGAAAACGTCAAAGGGAAAAAACTTGTAAAAATAATATTTTTTATGGACCTACCTCTGATATCTCTTTATTTAAGTGAATCCACAGCTTAAGGTGCAAGGTAGTTTCAAATAATTTTTTATATATAATATAATACTATTCAGATGTCTCTAATTAAAAAAAATTATTTGAAACTACCTTGGACTTGGGCAGTGGAGTCACTCAAATAAAGAGACAGGTGTTGACTGTGAATGGATTGTGTAGGATCGGAGGGCACTATAATAATTGAATTAGTGAGCCGTTTAATAATCACTTTGTAAAAACCAAAAACTTCCTGTAGAATTGGCTAAAAGGATTCAATTTTGCACCACAAATATGAAGACAAATGAGAAAATTCGTTCTATCGGGACTCACCATTGTCAAGATCATGACACACATGCTCAAGATAACCAATTTTTCACATCAAACCAAAATTTCAATTCACAGATAAAAAGTAAAAGAAATTTGCTGATAGTGTCATGCTACATGATGGGGACTCATGATTGGCTATTTTATGACACAAATGCTGTAGAAAACTTATATTCCACTTCAAACCTTATCAAAAAATAACAAACGAATAAAAAAAAAGATCATGTATTGACCAGGATTCGAACGCGGTCCAACTCTGTGGCAAGCAGAAACTGTACCACTTGGCTGGAGGGGCGTGGCGCGTCAAAAAACCAAGGTTCTCAAGCAGTTTGGAATATGCCACGGAATATACCTTTTTTATGTGACATTCTTCGGGAGGTTTCCCCCCACCGCACCCCGCAACGCCCAGTCCACTTCCCCCTCCTAAGTTCATGGTGGAGGCACATTTTAGAAATGCTTCTCTTTTGAAAATTCACGTTTCCAACTCTTTCTGAGAACGGAACGTCCCAGCTGAATTTGCTTGAGAGGAAGAATGAACTTCAAATCAGTTACTTTTAGAAAATGATGCTTAGTTTGGGAGAAAATTTGTTTATTATTAAGAACCGTTGTTTAAAGTTTTTTGTAATCATATAAAAACTATCCAGTTCATTTGAAGGGAGGATACTGAAGTACGAACTAACGATTTTGAAGATTTTTCTTTTGCACGGATACCTGAAAATCGTCTAATAAACGCGCTACCCTCAACCCCTTTTCTATTATGCTTGAGATAACTCGGGTCAGAAAAAGTTGATTGAGATACTATACTAAAGTTTACTCAGTTATGACAAACTTGACTTAGGTACCAATCACGAGTACCTGCGTACTTTTTTTTTTTTTTTTTTAATTCTCCCATCTAGTAGAGCATCCCAGTAACAAATTTTGATGTTTTTCCTGCCTGCAATCCAAAACGGAGAAGCACCAATTATTTTACACACGGGTCTCAACCAGAGCCCAGTGGTAAGTAGCTATGTTGCAGTTTAGGTCAAGCAGTTGGTAGCAACCTGATAGTTCACATTTTTTATTTCATGTTAATATTCCTAGTAATGACAATTCAGCGAGTTCATGGTAATATGGCCGATGTGGAACAAAGTTCTGTTATATTCTATATTACGAGGGTCATCCCAAAAGTAAGTTTCCCTATTTTTGAAAAAATGCTTTATTGACTAAAATATTTACATGGTTGGAAATATTTTTTCCACATAGTCACCGAGTCGTTCCTGGCACTTTGCATACCGTGTGGCGAGTTTTTGTAAGCCAAAAGCATACCAGTTTCTGTCCAATCCGCGCAGCCACTCGTTGACGGCGCCCTCGACTTCTGCGTCACTGGAAAATCGCTGGCCTCCCAAAAAAAGTTTTCAATGCCGGGAAAAGATGGTAATCACTCGCGGCGAGGTCTGGAGAGTACGGTGGGTGGGGGAAACGTCCCAATCAAATTTTCTGAGCAATTCCTGGGTCAAATTTGCGGAATGTGGCCTTGCGTTGTCATGAAGAAGCAGCACTTTTCTCTTCAAAAGTCCGGGTCTTTTGGCTTTAATGTTTTTTCTTTTTTTTTTTTCAGTTGTTCCAAGACTTCACAATATCTGGCAGCATTAATGGTCTCACCTTTAGGTAGGTAGTCAACCAACAGAACATCCTTGGAGTCCCAAAAAACCGTGGCCATAATCTTTCCAACGGACGTTGCAATTTTGGCTTTTTTTTGTGCTCTTTTCTGGGACTTTTCCAGACCATACTCTGTCTTTTTGACTCTAGGGTATTGTGGAAGACCCAAGTTTCATCCCCAGTCACTATTCGATCGTAAATGTCGTCTCCTTCATTCTCAAGCATCTCAGAAAAGCGGTTTGCTGCCTCCAAACGGTTTTGCTTGTTTTCGTCAGACAAGAGCCTTGGAACCCACCTTGCACACACTTTTGACATCTCTAAATCTTCTTTTAGGATTCAACCAACTACAGAGCGAGTTAATTCGTACTTGGGATGAACACAATTAACAATTTCATCAATTGTACGGCGTCTATCTTCATCAAGTGCTGCGCGAATGGCCACAATCGCCTCCTATCGAGTCGAACTCGACGGGCGTCCACTACGCTGCTCGTCATGCACCGAAACATCCTTCCTCAAAACTTTTTCGCCACTTTCGGACCATTTGGACACTCATCGCATAGTCACCATATGCTTGACAAAGTCTACGATGAATTTCAATGGCGGTAACCCCCCCTCCTTGGTCAGGAATTTGATCACAGAACGCACTTCACAATCGGACGAAATCGCAAGGGGGGCATCCATGTTTCTAACTGAATAGGTTATCAACAAACCGACACAGCGACCTGAAACTTTTACAGGACTACCACTACATCCAAACAAAAAACTTAGACCATCCGTAGGTTTCTATGACTTGTAGGTTTTTTTTTTTTTTTTTTTTAAATAGGGAAACTTACTTTTGGGATGACCCTCGTATTATCTACAATTATGTAATCACTGACGATGTGAAATGTTACCTACCATAAACCACTTGCTAGTTGATATGTTAGGTGAAACGGCCAGTGTTTCTGCTGATGCTTTGGCTCCAACTCAGTGCTGCACTCTGCCTAAATGTGAACCCCATTAGAGTACCTTTAGGCAATCCACATTACTCCAGTATTGTCAATTGTATCCCTGCCCTGGGTAGGAATGAGGGATCACAGAGATGAGAACCAATGAACTTGAAAGAACTGAATCAATGATCACAATTTCTGCCTGAATTGGAAACGCACAATTGGATACACATTCAGCCGCTCCTTTTTCCTGTCACAATGTCATTATTTAGCTTTAAATGACCACATACGCGTACAAATACACAGATTTCCTTTGAACACGTTGGTAACCCATATACACTTCAAAAAACGCTGCAAATCAATATACAAGGTTAATTATAGTGTGGTCTTCATGAAGACAGTTTACTTATGCAACAGCATATTACGAAACACTGAGTCGAGTCTGAGACACCTCTTGAAACTCCGCATCCACTGAAATTCCTATCTGTATCGGCAATTCTGGTAGTTCGTCTCCTCAGAGCGAAGATGATTCTACAGTACTGGACTCGAGCCTCCTGGGAGATACTTCGAGCATAAACGTACGTAAGCGGATGCTTTGATCGGTCTCCAACGTGATTTTAAAGCACCACCCTAACCTGTCCGACTCTTGTGGGCCTGACAGGGGACAGGTTAAGAGATGACGCAAGCGTTCGAGGTACTCTCCTTCAAGGTGTCATCGTCGCAGCACTGACAACAGGCGGAAACGGGGACTTTGTAAGTTCCGATTTAGGTCTTCCTCTAACTAAAAATAATACGTCGTCATTGGGGTCCTCTTCCCCCACGGCACGGCTTCCTCCTCTTGGGATTTTAATGGCTTTGAGGCCGAGCCGGCGCCACTGGAAGATCCGCCGATTGTCCATGGGACTTCATGACCCACCGTTAAGATGATTTGTATTTATCCTACTTTGATCAAGAAATAGCAACAGGTTATGCGGACCGGTGATACTTATGCCGATCTACAAAACATGTTTGACTCTGAGGTGCATGCTCTGGTCCTGCTACTCCCGATACTTAAGCCTCCCTTGAGCCGTGAATATAACTTCGTCCTCATTCATACCCGAGCCCGAATAGAAAGCACTTGATGAAGCTCTGTGGGACGCATCTAGCCTCATTATGACCCGTATCTGTAGAGTCCTGGTCTCGGAAGAATTGTCTTGCGCAGTACCTGTTACCTGAGTTAGGGCTGCCGCCAATGACCAACTGCCTGGGCTTAAGTTCCTCGTTAATGAGGCGGTGACCAAATGGGTCCAACGCTCCTCTGATCAAGCTAAAATAAACAGTCATTCCTCATCAACACCAGCTAACAAGCCCAAGAAGTCTGTAGGCCATCTCCGTGCAGGGGATAGAAGACCTTTTTTCTGGGGGCCTCCTTCCAGCCTAACACAGATTTCCTTATCCCCCCTCCCACCCTCTGAGAGGGGGCGGAGAATGGAAACCACAATTATATGATGGATCATTTTCGTTTCAACCAAAAGGGAAGATATCCTCATCTTCCTTCAAGTTGTTGCTCGTTGATGTTTTTCAAAAAGGAACATATCCAAAATGCCATCTACCGGATTTTTTTCCAACTCTAGTTTGGAACATACCTTTTAGAATGCCTGTGCTGTTTGGTGATAAGATTTGAAGGATACGGTATGAATAACCAACAGAGTGCAGGAGCAATACTCTTCGGCACCCCTGTTATCAACTGTGCTCCTGTACTTCCCAATATTCAATGATACTGGTATAAGACGTGCTGTGATAACATGTTTCACTCCTGTTTCGCTGATTTCTCTAGTGCTTCTTTCTGTTTTTAGTTCGTGTCTCTTGAGATTTTTAGGCTTATCGTCGTTTTTGCGTTGCTAAGGTGTCGTTGGTGTTGCCGAGAATGGAGGGTATTGTTGGCGTTCTTTTGGGTACCCATGAAGTAGCACCCTCACAAGACGATGGCGAAGTAGGAGAATGTGATTGTCTTGACGAAGAGGAAACTGATTTTCATGTTTGAAATGTTGACAGATTTTAAAGATTTTTTGAGATTTTTTTTCTATATTGGCTTTTTTGTTCGTTCCAAACTGAAAATTTGTGGATAATACCTTAGCTTATTATATAATTTGGAAACATAGTTCATGTGTGTTTTTGCATACCTAAAAATATGAATTACCTGCACTTGATTTTCGTGATTTTTTTAAATTGAGAACAGGATGTGTTTTTATCAAAATGGAACATATCCGAAATTTTGATCAAAAGGGCCTAATGATTTTGACCTAATGATAATTAGCTGTAACTCCTTTATTCAACACCTCCTGGAGAAAGGGGTAGTGGAGACTTGACCAAATAATTCACCATGTTTCCTAGACTTTGAATGAAATTCACTCCAAATGACTACGGGTATCCAGAAATCGGCCAGGAGGCTCATGTCTTGCTCACCAATAGTTCCTTACAGTACTATATTTGCAAAAAAATAAATAAAAGTAGAGGATCAAAATTTCATGCCCATTTATCAAATCAGGTTAGATCCGAATCACATTAGTGGGAATCAGCTATGGATAGGGAATCACCCATTCGTGGTGATCAATATGATTATTCCACCAGAACAGGTAACTCATCCTTGTGATAAGGGGGGGGGGGGTTTACCTCCCCTCCTCGCAGAGTCAATGGGTGGTGGGGACCCAAACATAGGGACCGACATATTAATGTGAAAGAGGGGTAACCATTTGGCTGGTATTCTCACATTTTGCACGTAAAGGGAACTTTGGCCCCTCTAACGATCGATTTATTGGCCATTCCAGGGAAGAACGTCGGTTTAGAGGTACCTAGCTAATAATTATGTAAGGCATTAGCCCCCGCCACATGTTAATATAATAATCCACGATTTTATATTTATTTTATAAATAGGTATATCAATCTTTGGAAACATTATATTTCTAGTATTACTAAGTCCATTGATCATATATGCTGTGAGCAGATAGCTACGTTATTTCCTAGGACAAACGTCATATTTCCCAGCGTTTCAAAATTTTTGGAGAAGATCTTGGATTCATGAGCATTTTTCTAATTTCGGAGTTGGGCCCCGACCCCTTTGTAAAACGATACTTAGTAGCCATTTTGTCGTTTGCGGCGCCCAACTGCACAATGTGGGAAAACCTAGTATCCTAATATGGTGCTCCGCTACCTTACTGTGTCATTCTACAACTTATTATCGTTCTCAACGATTATATTGGCGAATCTATCCGTGTTCATTTTGTCGAATATTTTGAAAGCATTTCTTAAGCCAGTGGGTTTGTAATAGGTACATCCTCAGGAAATTTGAAGCTGTACTTTCACTGAAAATTTGAACTTTCACAAAAATTGATATGGACGATTCCCTCAACAATGGCACTGGTGGAAAGAACCATGACATCGCTCAAACGTATCAAGACATTTTTACGCTAGTCTATTCAACAAACCCGCATATCTGAATTATTGCTATTCTCAATTCAAAAAGCTCGATTGGTTAAATTGAAATGATATAGGATTTTCAAGACCTCATAATAAAGAAGTTAGTCGAAAAAAACGAGAAGGATTGACTTGATTTACAACTGATTCTTTAATAATTGACATATTTAGGTACTTCGTGAGGTTTCTCAACACATTGGGGTTTTAAATTTAAATTTACATCATTTAAAAATTATTGTTAACTACATTAGTCAATCTCCTTCAATGCCTGTCTGCAGTCGGGTGGTTGGGATGGCAGGAAGGGATTTGTTTTCAGTCACCTCCACGCTGGCGAGTCCTGAGTACTGGCTTATTTATACATATATGAGTGTATTTATGTAATGTTTATTCTTCAGCTTGAGGAATTTAGATCCAAATGACATGTGCGACATGGAATAAGCTTGCTAAGAGCTGCTTAAATCCTCATCTACGAGTACTTACTATGTTGTCCAATCCCAAACGGATTTTGTAGGTCAAACACTCACAAAAAGTGATAAAAATGTCAGTGAAATTACCTACTGAGAATTTGGGATTTTTTCTACATTTATAATTTTGACAGCATATTGATTTAGGGCGGGTACCACCATCTAAGAGCTAAAATGGGGGGTAACAAACTTTTGGAGCTGAGAATTAAAGATCATTTGTGTTTCACCATGCACTTCAAGGTGGGAGTTAGTTAGTCTTTGATGAGCCTCGAGGTTAGTGTCCCTAGACATGTTTTCCTGTGATAAAGCTGTTTCGGTTTGGAACAGTACTGTGATATTAGGTTTCAAGTTCGGTGTTCTGTGGAGAGAAAAATACAGCTGAATTTTACGAAGGCGGGGAAGGAGTTGTTGATTGGAGTTATGGTGAAGGGGGAAGAAGTGATATAAAATACGTGGCAGACGCACTGATAGGGAAATACAAGGAACGTAGTTGGGCGGAAGTCTCCCCAGTTGACTTGATCTGCGCACTTGTGTAGTGTCCGATCATTTGTGACACGACGAAGGCAGTAATTTAGGACCTATCGACCTGAGATTTTGGAAGTATACCCCTCATATACCCAACATTCGCTGTATTGTTTTTGGTGCCGATCAGATATGGCACTGCAGCGCCAGAACCGTTGATGTGGCATGAACGCCACACCATTGTTCAGTATTTCGCCGATAACTACATGCATCAATTGGGAATGAGTCAATGAAACCCAAAAACAAGTTGCGCTTTCCCTTACTGAATTTGATCGTATTTGTTAATACTTACTCATGCCTTTTGTTTGTGGATTTCTAACAGCTTTTGGGGATTGTACAACTAGACATTCAGAATGACAGGGAAAATAATGTGATACGAATTGCGGAACATTGGTTTTTTACTCCTAACTTAATTTTTGAACCTTTCCAGGCATTTTATGTTGGGAAATATTGGATACTTCCTGCCAATGCATGTTTATTATGTTCCCACAAAAAATTGCGTGAGGCTTCTGGTCACACAACTCACTAGTTTACAACGAACCTTCCGAATCAAGCAATCGTCGTTATCACCAATGTTGAATTGTAATAAATATGCCATTTTAATTAACGCGCGAAATGAGCAATCAAGAATAAACACTTTAGATATGTACTCAACAATAAACTTTGACGTTAAAAATAGTTTTTGCAAAAACATTTCATTAGAGTCACGCTGCACATTGCGGTCTGGACAACTGGAAATGTTTTCTTAGTGCGTCCACGTTCCTGTTCTCACCCTTAGTGCAGATTCAGATCCCCCCGAGCCACCACTGTTAAGCTTGCCACTGACGATCGTTCCAAATGGAGTGGCGCGGCGCGAAATCAGGCGATATTGGAATGACAGAAAGAAGAGTCGAAAGTGGGGGGTCATTCACGATCACTCCACTCCAATCCACCAGTGCCGTTCTGTCTTTTGAACTGGAAGTGGTGTGTGTCTGCGATCAAAATTGCCTATTATAAATAATTTGATTTATTAATAATAGTTTGAAAAGCGTCTTCTCGCAAGATGGACGAAGAAGAATTTCTCCTTTTGGCCACAGTTGTATGCTTGTACGCCAAACAAAGAAGACCCAAACGGAAGTGGGTGAAACAGTGGTTTCTCAACAGAGGACAGTACACACACGTAACATATGAGGTTACTTGTATGACGATGAGACCTGTACGACTGTAGACCACAGGAAAGTGCACGGTTTCCCCACTCACGTTCGTTCCGTCGCGCCATCTGTCTGTACTTCCCGGTCGCGTTTCCCCATTCACGAGCAGTTGGAGTGATGATGTTTTGGCGCGGCGCGATGGCTTTTGGACTGGTTGGATTTCCATCACGCCCCTTCACTCCACTCCATACCCGACGAGTTTCGCCATTCACGTCATTCCATTGGCGCGCTAACTCGCCATTTGGCTAGTTGGAACGATCGTCAGTGGCCAGCTTTAGGCAAGTTTCCTGTTTCCTAGGATGGTGGTAAAGTACGTGTCAATATATCCAACTGTTTTCGAATACCAGAGGGTCCAAATGTTGCACCCCCCTTATGATGCGCCTTAATGAGCACCTTGTTGTTGTCCTGGGGGCTATTTCATAAAGCAACAAGTGACAAATTACAAGCCGATTTTATGTACAAGTTGTAAAAAATGAATGTGCAAGCGTTTCATAAAGGTAAAAGTGTAGACTTGTAATGCACTGTGAAAATTAACAAGAGTACAGGCGAATTTGGATATGTTACAAGTGTTTCCCCATCATTTTGAACAAGTCACTGTTTAACAGTTGTAAAAAATGGCCGATTTTAAACCTACTGTGAACTGTAGTTCACCTGTAAACTTGATATTTTGCAGTGTAACGGCCTAAAAATATTTGATACCTCGACAGGAGTTCGAACTCACGTCGTCACAACTACGAGAAATTACGGGAAATTCCTCGGAGTTGCGACACTCTAACGATCAGAGCTATGAGGCCAGGGTGACCAAACCTCTTCGACTGTGAGAGTTATTTTCCTGGAGCGTAACATTTCCCCGGAGTCAAATACCAGCCGTCTCGGCTGGTTTGGGGTCGGACGAATGACGAAGTGTAACTGCAGGCTGCTGGCTCAGCAGATGCTCGCTGGAACAAGTCAGCAGTCGAGCGAGGTCATTGTCACGGAGTGTCTTGTCTCAAGTGAGTGAGGAAATGAAAGGCATAACAACAGGAAATGTGATGTTTACAGTCTTTTGGCTCGAGAGGGATTTAATTAATTATTGTTTCGTATGATTTCGGGTCCTACCGACTGCGCCACTGTAACGGCCCAAAAATATTTGATACCTCGACAGGAGTTCGAACTCGCGTCGTCACAACTACGAGAAATTACGGGAAATTCCTCGGAGTTGCGACACTCTAACGATCAGAGCTATGAGGCCAGGGTGACCAAACCTCTTCGACTGTGAGAGTTATTTTCCTGGAGCATAACATTAGCATTAAAAGTTGACAATTTTTCGGTGTTTAATATGTGGGAATCATTTTCTGCTGAAGAATACAGACAAGAAAGAAGCATTCAGCGTAGAAGACGCCAAAGATTTTTTCGGCCACCAATAAACGCTGATTTCGTGGGTTTTTTGAGTTTCACGAGAGGTTTAGGATGTCTTCCGAGACCCTTGAAAGATTCAAATGGTGCGTGACCCTGTACAATTTTTCCTGATCGGGTATTTTGGATCTCCTCGTCATTGAAGAACAAAGTGAAGAGTGAAGATCATCTCGAAGTTACAGATGGCATTACTAACCTAGTAGCATTAAGACTTGATAAAATTATTAATCATTTCCTCTGAATGAAGGAGGAAAATCCGATTATGCCAGCCATCAGAATAAGTTGAAATAAAATACATACTTTCTCCACTTTTCAGTTAATAATTTGTCTGTCTTCCAATCATCACCCCTTTTCATGTACGATAAACATCCTATCGTTTACTTAACACCGATTTTATATTATGATTCGCAGACGAAACTTCAATTTCGGCATCCTGCTTGACGTTGTTCATTTCGTTTATCACCACACGCCATTTTTCTTTTCTGCTACACTTGTAAACTTAGCTTCTACAAGTGTCACTTTTCTACACTAGTAGGTATTCTTTGTTTTGGTGAAACTTTTTTTCTAGTTTACTTGTAACTTGTTGTTTTATGAAATAGACCCCTGTTCTTCACCAAGCATTACCAGGGTTGGAGAACTCTTCAACATGTGTTTTTACTCGTCCTTTGATCACATCTAACCTACCATCCAGCAGGAGGTAAATGACATTCCAGGCCGTGATGAACAAATTTAATTTTTTATTTCAATCAACAACAAAATGTCAATTCCATGAAGTAGAAAATTATAAAAGTGATAAGTGGATTAATTGTAACAGGAGAAATCGACTCAAAAATAAATAATTTACTAATAGCAACACTGGTATTTTATTGAAAAAATAATATTTCTATAACTCTAATAAGTACCTACGAGTTCTTGAGAATTTTAATTTACGTTCAAACAAAAATATACCATCTAAACATGATAATAAACAAAATCAACACTACATCACATTCTCATAAAACTAAGACTAGGCTCAAAACAAGTAACGTTAACAATGTTATTAAAAACGCAGTAGGTATTGAAAACGCACCAACCTAATGGCAAGATCATGTCGGTGGGATGATATTTGTAAATATGCCATTATTGTTTTGGTTTCATCGACCATTAACGCTGATTAGATGATTAAATTGACACGATTTGTCCTGGAGGAGTGATGAACAGGCGCAGGAACCTGGATGGCACCTCCAGAAACGACTTGTTGGTGAAGAGAATTTACTATAGACAAAACGGAATTATAATTGAAGATATCGCCTTTAGAAACAAAACTACACTGGAAGGAAAGGTATGGGCCGATGGGGGAGGATTCGTGGTTTAAAAATAACAAGTGAATTCTTATTCCTTCCAATGCAGTCGTAATCAAATGCAAACAATGTGAGATATGTACAATGGATGGTTCAGCTCATTTAACGTGAACTTAATGAAAAAGTTCCAGTCATGCAGCATGGTCGTATGAGCGAATTTTCGTAAATTATTATATTGTACAACGTTAAATTGTGTTGAAATTTGAGCTTTGTAAAAGAACAGAGAACATGTTGACAATTAATTTTATGGCAAAAAACGCATTCTAAATAACAATCTGCTATTCAAAAAGAGATTTTGGATTTACCTAAAGCTTCTTTTTAGTTTTGATAGTTTTTTTTAAGCAAAATTTTGATGAAAATTAAGTTAATTTTTCAACGTAATTTTGTACATAAATTTTTGAATGTTCTATTTTATGGTAAATAAACTTTATTTGAGCAATATTCTGCAAAAAAAATACCAATTTAACAATTTTTAGCCATTTCAGTGGTTTTTTTAGCACTTTTTTTTTTTAATTTGACCAATTTAATGTGTTAAAAAGTGTTGGCTTACAAACTCATCCTTTCATTTGGAAAGCTTGATTTTTTTGTGGCGCAAGAACGGAATTTTGATCTCAATCCTACGGAGAGTTATCGTTTGGGATGACTATATATATATATATAATGTGTTAAAATCCAGGGATCGTTTCAGAATACCACAAAATGGATTTCAATGAAGAAAATTTTCGAATTTTGATTTCAAAATTCGTGGAGCCGTCCTGATAGCTTCATCTTCTACAAAAATTCGCTAAAATTAAAATACATTTATTCTTACAGATTACCAGAACGTTTCGTGCGACACTTAATTTTTACTCACAGTTTAAGTATGCATTTTTAAAATGAAACGCACAGTACACGATACGAACACCCGAATTTTCAGCGAAGTTGATGGAAAAATACTCAATTAATAGGGGCAGGTAGATTTCTCGGCTTTTCTTGACCAAATAGTTTTTTAAAACATTCAAAAGGATTGTCATAAATTTATAGTAGTATTAAATTATAGCAGTATTTTAGTATATAAATAATAAACTATTTTTCAAGATTTTACCAGTTGTCTATCCCCCCCCCCTCCTTTTTTTTCAGGCTATTTCTTGAAACAATTTGAATTTTTGGTACTTAGGTATTCAACGGACTCCACTATTTTTAGAGCGCTCGGCTACCGTAAGCACTGAACACCCGAATTCATAACTAGTTTTAACTGGTCACATCAGGATCTATAAGTCCAACTAATCTGAACTTTTACTAAGGGCCACTTTCACCAACAACATAAACGAGTTTAAGTTGGAAAAGATTAACAAATAACGGAGATTCCAGCTAATCGTCTTTCACCAGACCACTTTACGAGTTTAAACTCCTAACGAGGTGGCTTGAGGTTAATCTCCCAAGCCCCAGCCAGTTACACTTGCCAATCTCAGATTAGTGATAACAATGATATCGAGCAATATGGCCGCGCACCAACAGCTGATACCTCTACAGTTTGATTCACAGTTGAAGTTAATCAAGTTTTTGATGATGAATTCACGCGATTTATCGCTCGTACCTACCTACCTGCCTATACCACATAAAATAACTTATGTACATTTAAATAAGGTGATCAACCGTCCTGCTTCCGTCAAATGATGTGTTACACTTTCTTTGTTGGAAGTCAATGAAAAGTTGCGAGTAGATAGTAACTAGGTAACTAGATAAAAACGGCGCGGGTAAAAACGGGTCGTGGTTGTTATTCACTACTTTACTGTCTTGATATGTCGGACACATGGCGGGTTTTCTAACTGTCGTTTCAAACTGTCCAATTTTTCATTGGACAGTTTGCGGAATCTCCGTTAAGGAAACTCGATTATTCCAATCTTGGTTTGAACGAGTTTTGGGTTGGTGAAAGGCGCCAAGGTTTGATCCTCGAGATTATATTTAATCGAGTTTGGCCAATCTCCGCTACACATGTTGTTGGTGAAAGTGGCCCTAAGGGGTAGATGTTATTAGTTCTTGAGTTGCAAGCGAAGCGAGCATCCAGACTACTGATCTAAGCAAAAAACAGATCTGTGTAAAATCTCTATAAGAGCGGTAGTAGACAAACCAACAAGTTCTAGTTTTTTTTTCTCATCAAGAAGGGTCATTAGCGGCATTTCGACTAGTTACAACTATTTTTGACGAATTTTGGGTACAAAACCTTCTAACAATAGTAGCTTCCGTATAATACCGAAGTAGGTACCGATTTTTTTTTTAATCATAAAAAATGATTAATTGGCTGAAACGAGAGAAATTTTTTGGTGAATTTAGTAACATGAACAAAAAACTATGATATTCCAAGGTGTAAGCTGCCTCACATGATGGAGGCCCACTATCAAAAACTTTAGGCCAAAAGGGTTTGGCGAATATTTTAGATAATTATTAAATTATGATAATAAAGTTGTTATTTAAATAAAGAAGAACTGATCATCTGAAAAATGTAAAATTTAATAGTTTCATGTGGCTAATGATGATAATAGACTTGGAAGATGAATGCTTTCAATTCCATTGCATGAATTTCCCAACACAAACAAAATTTAATAGATTCCTCTCCACGAAAAATCTTATTACAGATGCCCATCTGTGTTTAGTGTGAATGCATAATTTTTGTTGAATTACAATATGGAAAATAAATTTAATACTCTGGAGGTAGTAAAAAAAAGTCCAGTCATGCAGCATGAGCCCATGAGCGAATTTTTGAAGAAATCTTCGACATTTCAGTCGCTATTGATCGTGTAGAGAAATTTTAGTTTATGATTTTGATAGACAAACATGGAATCAAATTATTGAAAATAATTAGGAGGTACTCATACTTTATTATTATTAAACTAATCTTGTAGATTTAAAGACAAATGTAGGTAAATATTCATAGATTTCGATGTCCAATGTGGTCAGAATTGAAGGCAGTTGGTGATACAGGGATACTTCCATAAGAGTAGTTCAATCTGAATTTGGACAATGTTTCATGCAAATATTACCGATTTTTACAACTAGCGATCGGCATTATTTCGATTTTTGACTGATTTTTCAACTTTGAAATTTTTGAAAACTTGATACATATTCTTATAGGAAATTTTACGCTGATTCCGAATATACCACATGTTAGTATGCTGAAAAAATTATTTCGCACAACAAATCGCAAAAAACAGGCTATTTTGAAATTTTTGACTACATTTTTGAAAATTTCAACCCGAAGATGTAATCCGATCATGCTGGCCAACGAACTTGAACTTTCGTTTTGTGTCCTTAACAGTTTAAAATTTGTCTAGCACAATTCTACGGACAGTTATCGACTGGAATGACACATACATATATACATATACATACATATATAAAAAAATGCGTTAAACTTCAGAATATGATTCAGAATAGCCTGAAACGGATTTCTACATAAAATTTTTTCAAAAATTCACATTCTAAAAATTTTGAGGCGAGAGCAATAGCTTAATTTTCTTCAAAAATTCGCTAAAAGTATGCACAAACATTTATCGTAAAGGAAAACACCCTATTTGTATTGCGGGTTCAGACTAGACGTTGGATTTTATGAAAATTTGAAGCCGTCACATCTAAATTATAAACACACTAAAAAAAAAGAAAACTCCACATCACATGGCCCCACCAGAATTGTACACCCAAATTATTGCGAAGCTTGAACTGATAATGATACTGTGCACCTAAACGTCACTCCCACTGTCCTGCATTTATTTGTCATGGGATGGACATAATTATGTAAGTTGTATTTAGATACTGCGAATCTTCGAAGGTTCTCATTCAACTCGCGCTTTCAGTTCTTAATTTTATATATAATAACACCAATGAATAACCTGTCATTCTTTGGATAATTATTTATTAATATAGTTCATTACCGCCAAGTTGACTGATTGCCGTTTAGGAAGACGTCTCGCGTGGTTTGAAAACAGATATGACCCATTTTCTTTCCATGTTTGCCCCAATGCCAGAGAGCTCTTGTTGGAAGAGGGAGGGAAACTGGGCCAGAAGAGCTTCTATGTCTGCAGGCTTGAGGCCGGGCTCAATTTTCTGCAGGTAGGACCAGATGTAGTCGACGCCAGCGCCAAAAGGGTGAACGTGAAGAAACATGGAGATGAGACCTAGAATCATTGGTTGAATGAGCACTCATCTGAAATTTACCCTGAAATCTTTTCTTTTTATACTCTAGACCAGGGGTGCTCAAACGGTCGATCGCGATCGACCAGTCGATCGTGAGTGCTTTTTGAGTAGATCTCGAGAAGAAAAAAATTTTTAATAAGTAGGTAACTAAACTACAAAAATTTATTACGTAATAACACTGCTTGCGACAAGAACACACTGATTTAGTTCTTCACACGGACGTCAGGTGGTTGAGTCGCGGAAAATTCCTAGAAAGGTTTCAAGAATTATTGCCCGAAATAACAGCTTTTCTAGACGAAAGAGGTGATGACACTGAGATGTTGAAAAACGAAAAATGGCTGACTGATTTGGCATTTTTGACTGACATCACAATGCACTTAAACACCATTAACTTGGAGCTTCAAGGTAAAGGAAAAACTATAATTGAGATGATTAGCGCAGTAAACGCATTCAAAAGTAAATTGCAACTTATGATAGATCAACTGAAAAGAAAGGATCTGAAACATTTTCCGTCTTTGAAAGCAAGGATTCCTCAGTTGAATTATGATACGTATGAGGCTGAATTATCAAATATTTTGGGACAATTCGAAATGCGTTTTTATGATTGCAGTAAATTGGCAAATATAGCATCATTTATGAGTTATCCTTTTTCATGTAAAAACATTGAGGAATTAGCTACTGAAGTAGCAAGTCAGTTTAATATGAACTCATGTTCTGTTGAAAATGAGTTGGTGCAGATTATATCAGATATACATCTCAAAGCTGCAGCATCTGATACAAATTTCTGGTGTTTTATATCTGAAGATAAATATCAGAATCTAAGGCAAATCGCCCTTCAACTGACGGCAATGTTTGGGTGAACTTACTTGTGCGAGTCTGCATTTTCTAAAATGAAGATAATTAAGTCAAAATATCGCAATCGACTAACTGACGATCATATGTCATCATGCTTGCGATTGGCACTCAGTGGTTACGCACCATCTTATGAAAAGTATGCTGAGAACATGCAGTGCCACGCTTCAACATCCAAAGTCACTCCTTAGTTGAGTTTAACACCATATGTAACTCTTTTGTTTTGTAACAACGAATAAACTCGCAATTTTGAATAACTAGGAGTTTTTTCATTGATATTTTAGAGAAGAACTTAAGTAAACCTAACCCAAACCTTGACTAAAATAATGTAAATTGTGCGGAAAGCTAATATCTATACATGCTACCTAGGTAGGGTGTGCCATGTATGTACGAAAACCCTGCATCACACATACTTGCAGCCTCTCAGAGTCGATCGTAAGTAGTCTAAAAATATTGAGGTAGATCGCCAGCAGTTCAAGTTTGAGCACCCCTGCTCTAGACCACCTCTGATTCACAAATATATGATGAAACATGTGAACGAAACATATATTCTTAATTAAAATAGGATTTTAAAATCAAGAGAAGGGGAAGGCGCTAAGAACACTAAGTGATTGGCTAACCAGTGTGTGACATCACATTTCGTAATCCCGATCGAGCAAGTCCATTTCAACTCTGGAATTAACTACACTAATACATAATCTAGGGTAAAACTTGTTTTTTCTCGTTACTTTCTGTGATGTTTCAACATCTGCACGCTCACAAGAAGTATCTACTTCCCATCACCAAACAGTATACCTTAAAAAAGTGCATATGGTAAAAGAATAATGAAAAAACAATGCTCCTGTTCGGAATAATACCCTTTACAGTTTTGGTGCATTTTCTTAAAAAATAAATGAATAAAAAAGTAGATCAGTGCTCACGAAGTGAGTCACGTGATAGCGCATTTTCTTGTAAGGAGATTGGCGTGAAATAGACGCTTCCTGCGTTGAGTAGGAGACAGAATGGCTTTGGAGCTCACTCAGCTGATCTATGACCTCCCATGTGTCTTCAGTATTCTCCCTTGAGCCTCCCTCTAATTTCAGCTTCCTGCTTCGAATAGGAGACAACATGACTTTGGAGTTCACCTCACTGATCAATGACCTCTCATGCGTCAGCGGCCCCTGATACACGTTTATCCTCACCATGTTACACATTACATCCATACCAAGATTCATCGAAATCAGACTTCGGGCAGTGGCATTTAAAATTATTTTAAGAGGACATACATACATACATCAACGGAAAAAGTGAACAATTGCTCATTTTTCCTTTAAAAAAAAAAAAAAAAAATGCTCAATTGTATTCACTTTGTCCATTTATGTATGCATTTATACCCTTGTAAAGCGCTTTAGCTTTAGCCTGGCCCTCCACTGGGACGCGACTGAGCTCCTCCATTGGAGGCAACTTAGTCGCGCGAAGTTTGTGGTGGTGGTAGACTGCATTTATTTTTGGTAAAATGGACGACATAGATAGTCACAGTGGAATCTGGATAATTCGCTTTAATTCGAAAACTTCTTTAATTCGAACATTTCTCCTGGTCCCTAGAATTTTGTATTTAAACAATGCTAAAAAATCGTGGATGATTCGAATTTTATTTTGGATAATTCGAATTTTATTTTGGATAATTCGAATTTTCGGCGTGCTTATTAAGGTATACATTTTAAGCTGCGACTCAAAATAATTGTAAATTTATCGGGAAATACGTTTTAGTAACGATATTCGGCAAAAGGTTTGCGTTAGACCAAGTGTATGCAAGTCAGTGCCATCATACAGTGTGATAACTCTCCTTCCCCTCCCGCCCACCGACCGTCCCAAAACAGGACCAGGCCAAGGCTGAGCAATTCGCCAAAGAATTGGGAAAGCGAAATTTCAAAGCTATCACTGGGTGTGTATGACACAAGTGTGCACTGTGAATGTAAGTAATTCATACTTCAACTCTTTGAATGCGTTGGAATCTTTTATTATGGCCGAGAGACTTAATTCAAGGAAACAGGCCAAAATACCATCCTTTTTTGAAAAACAATAGATTGTTTTTTATGGTTGCAGTTAAATACAGTACCATTCCAGGTGTCTTTATATTTATTGTTCAATACTCTGTTGGTCGATACAGTATTCAATGTTACTGTATGTACTTTACTTCGTACTGTAGTTTGTTAAAATATAATTTATTAAAACTTCTTTAATTCGAATTTTTGGTTAATTCGAAGTTTTTGACTGGTCCCTTGAGGTTCGAATTATCCAAGTTTCACTGTATTATTTGCTGGATAATGCTCTCGTAAATTTCCTTCGGATGAGAAGGAAACGACGAATGTTCTGGATGAACCCAATATTGACAAGGAGGCAAAGTTTGGGTGAATTCAACCACCTCCACGACAAGCTGAAGGGAGATTCAGAGAAGTTTCGAAATTATTATAGGATGGACCTACAAACGTACGATAACATCTTGAATGCTATTCAAGCTTCGATCACCAAATCGTCCAACTTCAGCGACACGATCTCACCAGCAGAACGCCTCAGTGTGACTCTCAGGTAGTAAAGTATTAAAACCAGATAATTATTACGTTCTTACTTGTAATTATTGTTGTTAATCATAATAAGGGAATGTAATGAAAGTACAGAAACAAAAAATTCAGCGTAACTTCTAAAAAAAATACGTTTTTGATAGTGAGTGTTAATTTCAACAAGGTAATGTAATTGAGGCGCAAAATTGAAAAGTTCAACGTAACTCCTCTGGAAAATTAACATAATAGTCCTGTAGATGTTGAGGTTCGCCGAAGGGTGCGCCGAGAAAACATGGGAGGGGGAAGCCAGGTCGCTCGAAGACAAGCGACTGATCCCATCCGGATGGGATCAGTCGCTCGTCAGCTCAGGTCGCTTGCAGTGGAGGAGCTCTAATACGTTTCAAGCTTATGGGATTAGTCGCTTATATAGTCGCTTAGTCGCATAGTCGCTTCCAGTGGAGGACCACCCTTAACAAAAGCTTCGTTCTCAGTGCCCGTTCTGACAGTTCTTGAACTCACCAGAAATGGGACGGGAAATCCCGGGACGTTCTGGAACTTGAGGAACTGCGTTCTGCGCTGCGAACGATTTCAGAACTTGGAAGTAGAATAACCTGCGTTGTTGTTTGTAACCTCACTCAACTCATGTTATTTTCTAGTGCTCCTTTTCAGAATATTTTTAGTTTCCGTGAATATATTACTTATTATGCCTGTGAATATTACTTAACTATTACCCCACCACAATAATAATGAAAATTTAAAAAATTCCACGATGACTGAGGAGTATACTTGAAAAAATTTGAGTTTTGTGGATGTAGACGAGATCCAACTATAACTTCAATCTCGTCCTCATCATTTACAAACGAAAGTATGATTTCGATGAAGAAGAGGAGAGTTGTTTACTCCACGAGAACGTGAAATGCGCATGCGTTTCTACATCGTTTACTACATCCTTGAGTTCTGAAAGTTCTGAGAAGAAAAAAAACGGGGACTGTCCGAACCGTTCGGAACTGGGATCGCAAAACACTGCGAACGCCGAACTTGGCGTTCCGAACTAGCAGAACGCACACTGAGAACGAAGCTTAAAGAACAGCTGGACCAAATTTGATGGGATGGGTCGCAAAACGATCAGCTAGACATTCAAAATAAAATGGTTGCAAAAATCGTCATTGATAATCAGCTGCGTGAGCTGATTTCGTGATTAAAAAAATCCAATTTCTATGCTATTTATCCTACAAAGCTGAAATTTAGAACGGAGCCTCTGTGAGCCAAGTAGGATTGGATTTTAACTTTGCCAACCAACCCAATCAGCTGTGTGAGCATTTAACGCTTATTTCTATGCTTTTTGTACTAAGAAGCTTCCTAGAAACCTCTGTGAGACATGTAGCATAGGATTTTAACTTGCTGAACTACCACAATCAACTGAGTGAACTCTTAACGCTAATTTCTATACAATTGGCCCCGGTTTTGCTCATTGGAAATATAATATAAATTATCTGACCCTGGTTGGTGAAATTGTAGTGTAGGGTAGACCTAAGTTGTTGTGGCAGAAATTCAGTATTGTTAAGAACTTATGGATCCTGAATGAACGACCAAGATCAGAGCTGACTCCACAGGGATTTCTGTGGATCTTACTGTCAAAGCATTTCGTGGTGAGCACACGCTTCCAGATGGATTAAGCACTGGTCTTGCTGGAATTTCCGTGAGTTCCACAGGAGTGATCACGACTGGTTTCCTAACGATTTCCTCGCTGAAAGTTTCTGGCCAGACAAGGTATTGGGCGCAAACTGAACTGCAGTTTGTGGAACAGTCAGAATCGTATCACATACTACCCATTTAGTAATATTTTGAATCATAGAAAGAATTTCGAGGGCAAAGATGAATGAGGAGAACAGGGAGGACTGTTACATGGCTTGCTTTGGAAAATGAGGGTTGCTTCTTTCCCCACTGATGAAAGGAAGGCATCGTGTGCATCGTTATCAAGAACTGAAGAATATATTTTCATAACGTGGTTCTATGATATTCGAAACTTCTTGGACGAATTCTTCAAGTATTATTGTATGTCGAACGACTCGTTCAATGAATTACTTGAGAGTCTACATCCCTTCCTTCCGAACATCCTTCCTCATGAAGCAGGCTGCTATATTGAGATGAATCCAAATATGAAAAAATAGAAATATAAAAATCAACTATAAATGAAGATTTGGCTTGACTAAAAAATCTGAAATAATGGAGGTACTCAACCATCTGGTGACAATGCGCAGTGTATTTGCCTTACTCTTTTGTGTTGGCCCAGCCCACCAAAATGAGGGAAAAAAGAAACGAAGCGAAACTAGTTGGAACAAATTGAATGAAGCAAAAAAAGTTTATTCATGTCCATTTTGCGGAGGTTTAAAAACTGATAGTGCAAAGTTGGACAAATAAACAGCTGTTCTACCTCCACTTGGGTACCTGCAGAGCAGTTTTGATGGCCCTGACCTATTTATTTTAAAACTTATATTTTTTTCATTGTAGGTAGACTACCCAGACCACTTCTTCAAAGGGTCTTTAGAATAGCAAGTTCAATGTTATCTCACCCAGTGTATTTACGTAATTGTAGGTACTGACGACAAGTGTAGTGCAGTGCTATTGTGCGTCAAGTTCCTGCAAGTCGACAAGTTCACGTCGACTTCTTCTCATCCAGTCCATTCCCTCCACCAACGCATCGCCTTCGCTTTGCCACACCACCGCTCAGTGTTCACCTCAGCTCCTATCATGGTGCACCCGTCTCAATATCTATTTCTATATTTCCGTCTCGAGTCTCAGCATCTCCCGACGCATATTTGAATTTTCTATATTTTCTATTTTACATGGGTTGCAGTATCCCAAGAAAAGAATGCGATAGATTGGAGCCCACATTTTGCCAGCACATGTTTTACTGGAATACGTTATTTGCAGTGTTCCCGGACATTCAAGACAGACCTTTCTCGATCAGCAAACCTGCGACCACAGTACTTGCTGCTAACCTGGATGCGATTCCTTCAGAGGATATTATAGGTACTGTTACAGACCCCAAGGTTGTACCAAAACTGGACAATAACTTCAGATTTGTACGATGAAGAATTTTGATTGTAGTGGACTGTAATTAATAAAAGGCTCAAACGAAGGGGTTAATTGATATTTTCACTATCAAACTAGACAAACATGCTTTTCTTTTGTATCGAGGCGCCAGCAGTCACTTTTTCAGTGGATTCCAAGCGTCAAGCTGCAGCTCTCTCTTCTCCTCCTCACATCGCACCACAGACTCGGGGATGGGATGCAGGGGTGGCAATTGAGGCAAAAACCAATAGTCTAAATTCCCTATTCTCACCTAACAGGTACTCTACCTTACCTTCATCACGTGGACTTGCCTTGCCTCAAGACCAGGATTTCGAATTATCCCCATCATCCCTCTTCAGGACTTTGGCTCATGTATTCTCCCCGTCAGATCAATCTAATAATTTATATAACTATCTATATATTCCCAAAGGAGCGCTTGACTTATGATTTTCTCTGATATTATAGCATTTCCCAATTGAGTTAAACTTTTTCCATTTAGGTTTAGTCCTTTTCCATTTAGGTTTAGTCCTTTTCCATTTAGGTTTAGTCCTTTTTCATTTTGGTTTAAACCTTTTCCATTTAGGTTTAGACCTTTTCCATTTAGATTTAAACCTTTTCCATTTAGATTAAACCATTTCCAATTAGATTTAAACCTTTTCCATTTGGATTTAAACCTTTTCCATTTGGATTTAAACTCCATCAAAACGTCAGTAGTTAGCCCCATCATAGTAAGTAAGTGCCTATCTACTAAAATTTCATTAGGCTAGAAGTAAAAAAAAAAGGAAACGGATAGTTTTAACTTAATTTATAACTTCCGTTCATGAGAAATTCTTGTGTTCAAAAAACATTTGTTCATTATTATATTATATTACATTTCTGTGCATAAAAAAACACTTGCATGATTTAATTTTCAAGTTGTGGCATAATAACGTCGGGTTAGAGGTAAAAGTACCGAAGAGGTAAATTCATATTGTGCAAAAATCAAATTGAAATTTCAAAAGTTAGTTTGGTAAATATGATTATTTTCTTAGGTTGGATACATAGTTTGATGATATTGATCACCAATAATAACAACAGTTAAATAATCATAATATTCTCCATTTGATTTTCCCACGTGTTGAATTTGTGACTTGGGTACTTTTACCTCTAACTCCACGATAATTTCCTGAGTTTAAATCCAAATGGAAAAGGTTTAAATCCAAATGGAAAAGGTTTAAATCTAAGTGGAAATGGTTTAATCTAAATGGAAAAGGTTTAAATCTAAATGGAAAAGGTCTAAACCTAAATGGAAAAGGTTTAAACCAAAATGAAAAAGGACTAAACCTAAATGGAAAAGGACTAAACCTAAATGGAAAAGGACTAAACCTAAATGGAAAAAGTTTAACTCAATTGGGAAATGCTATATACCAACGAGCAATAAAACTACGTATCTGTTGAAATATCTTTTTTATTTCTATAGCCAGATCCACCTCTGGGCCTCCACCAGTCAGTTGTATTATCTGCTGATAAAATTTACCAGTATAATCAAACAAAGGGTTACAAATCTTACCTTTGAATAGTAATTTCATACATGAATAAATAAATAAATAAAATATATATATATATACATACAAGTGAAAAAGAAACAAAGGGGATTTAGGAAGTTTGTTTGAATCTAAAATTTAAGCTCACCAATAAGTTTAGCATCTGATTCAACGAGCTTGCCAGTAACAGGAGGCAGCGGTGGAGGCGCCGCCACAGGGAGAGGAGGAGGCGACGTTTTTTCACCAGAACTTTCATCCTTACAGCCATTTTCTTTGCTGAGCGCAGAATTCTGAGCTTTTTCCAAACGCTTCTCAAGTTCCATGACCTTAGTACGCTCATGATTACCCATCATGATCGCATCAGTTAGTTGCTGTATGGGGAAAAAATATTTTTTAATTCCACCTTTGAGGTAGGGATATTGGTACTGGGCCAATCTAAACTAATGGGAAGGGGAGAGGTGTACAGGGGTCTAGAATGCTAAAACGTTGGTCTTATAAATGATGAACATTAGTTATAAAGTAACTAATAATAGCTTGTGGAATATTCCTTTTCCGTTTTAGGGAGAAGAGGGTTTTCAAAAGTCAAGGAGATTCACCTTTGCTCACACGTGGATACTTGTAGCTTTTCAAAATAAAATGAAATAAATATATTTTTTTATTTTATAATTAAAAAAATGTAAAAAAAATCTTCAAACTGCAAGGCCAGTCCAGTTTCTCCTGGAACCAAAAAATGTGCCTCCCATCCTTGCTGCGACAATCTCTGGATGCCATAGCGAATATAGAGCACCAGAACAGTTATTTTTGTCTACACATCCTCCATTCCGACCAGTGGCCAGAGCGACCTTCAGCCGATGGTTATCTGCGACCCTACAGGTAGCTGGAATAGACATAGCCAAATTCTCGCCTTACTCAACCCGTCATTCGACGGGTTCCGCAGCAGCTAGAATGGGAATTTCACTGCCTATAATAATCAAAGAAGTAGGATGGAACCACTTGCATACACTTATAATCGACCCCTGGGGGGTCAGGGAGTATTCTCGTCTGCACTTCTGCAAGACACGACGAGGTCCCAGGAGGGAGTAGCAGAAAGATCACAAACCCCCTTATAAATTTCTCTCCCGTTGTATTAAAAAAATAAAATAAAATAAAACTCGAGGCTCCTCTCCCCTCTTGAGTCGACTGGCAGGAGTACCCCATTGATTTCAAGAGGGGGAGAGCACTACTCACAACGGCATAGCTGGGTATAAGGGAGTTGGGTGATTCACAGGTCCCCTACACACAAAGTATTCCTTCGTTTTGAGCCTCATAATGAGTCTAATGCAGTCACATGAGTATCCCTTCCATCTCATAGTGAGTCGAATGCAGTCACATGAGTATCTCTACCGCCTCTTTCTTTGAGCAGGTGAATGGAGTCTTTGAAAGAGCTGCATCAGTAAACAATCTTCTACAAAGACCGTACATATACTACATACATATAATAGATAACTTAAATTACCTATGGGAAAGTTTGAGTGGAATTATAGTAGGTCATAGTAGAAGACTGTTTAGTTCTCACCCAGGCTGGAGACTTTTTTATCCCCACCCATTCATTCACCAGCAATTTCACAGTTTTTGAACTTAAGTGGGGAGACGCCCCTCAAGATGGTGGAGGCCGAGTGTCGCGGGTTTTATCAAATAATTTCTTTGTAAGTTCACCGCAACATCTGTGTACCCACGACAGCTGCGTCAGTAAACAGTCTTCTACTACGACCTACTATAACTATTCTCAAACTTTCCCACAGGTAAGTTGAGTTCTCAATTATCCCCTATGAATTTCATGGTTACCGAACGCTAAAGATAATATCTAAAGTGAAATCAGTGCATTACCCTCAACATTTCTACCTGATTCCGTTGGTGTTTTCTATATTTATTTGGTTATTGTTATGATCAATTTTGTCACATATATAGGTACCTAATATGGTTCTACCAACAGTAAAACTGGAATAGTACATCATTTTCCTCTCATGGGAATTTCCACTACTGTACTTATTAGGTGAAGTAGTTGAACGTGTGTACCTGAGTCATTGCTTGAACATTTTTCATAGCTGTAGCTAGCTTTGCTTCAGATGCATCAAGTTCAGCCTTTAATTCAGCCCGAACAAGATCCACTTCGTTCTTGTAAGCTTCAAGTTGACATCTCAAACTGTCATTCTCCTCCTACAATGAAAATACATCGAGTTACTGAAAGAACAACTTGAAGTGCAGAGTATTTTTTTTTTTTTTTTTAAATTAGTCCAGTTTTCATCATGAACTTAAAAGCATCAAATTATGTATTATTTGAAAAAATATTTGGATCTTGGTATAGTGTTTGATTAGGTGACAAGAAGAGTTTCACACCTGGAAGGGTGAGTCCATTTCTTTTCATAACGCTCAAGGATGTGATGTAGAACTGCAGGGCCAGAACCTATCAGTACACCTCTAGCTACAACTGTCAATGGACTTGACTTCTAAAAAATTTCCGGAATGATGGAACTCAGGAGAGGTGGACCCTGATTGTCCACACAAGCAAGCACGAAGGCTTAAAAGTCCAACATAGTAAGGAATGGAATTCGGTTTCAACTCGACCAGAATGGTATTGGAGCAAAGCCAAGTGGATGCCTAATGTCAAGTCCGGTCTCGGCAGCACTGCCCACAATGAAAAACAAAGGATTGGAGCAGAGCCACATGCAAGTCCATGAAGTCCTGTCACAGTTGCCACAAGTTAGAGGTGGGCTTACTTTCGGTGACAAAATGGTGTTGGTGGCCAATTCACAGATCAACCTTGAGCATACCTCAATGTGCTGTGGACTTATGGAGAAATAGGAGAAAAGAGGGATGAAGATGAGTCTTAGTGAAACGAAAATAATTGTTGTCTCCTGGAATAAACAGAGCCACAAGATTAGTGAAAAAGTGTAATATCACAAAAATTATAGATGGCTTGGCAGAATTCGAACTCATAACTTTTTTCAACAACAGATAGAATCTCTGTGACAGATAGTTTTAATGACCTCTTGACTACTGAGGCCATTTTATCAAACCACTTTCCACACTTTGATTTCCCTGATGTTACATTTCTCCCCACTGTCAAATATCAGCTATCCTCGTCTGAAACAGATAAATGATGGGGTGAAACTAGTGGGCAAGTAGTTACCCACGGAAAAGTGTTAGTCGAGTGTGATCATTGTCACAGTGTATTTAGAATTTATTTGGACTCGGAAAGTGAGAAAGTGTAGATGCTAAGTCATGGAATGTTATGTTTGCAGTCTAGATCGGGAGGGGTTATTTGGGGGAGGGTCCCCTTGTATTGGTTCCTACTGTTGGGTATTGGTTCCTACTTGTGAGTGTCAATGTAACAGCTCAAAAACTATAGATTGGTACCTCAACGGATTTCGAACGCATACCGTTCTTCTAACATCAGAAGGAAATCTCCCGGGACAGGTCGCCTTAACTACTTGGGTACTGAGGCCAATTTATCAAACCTCTTTTACTGTTACAGTTTCCTAGCACGTAACATTTCACCGTAATCAAAGATCAGCCATAATCACATCATCAGCTGAATCGAGATTCATACAATTGATGGGGTGAAACTGCTGGCTTAGCATGGAGGCGAATTTATCAAATCCTGGGAGTGTCCCTGTTAGCAATAGAGTTACCAATTCAACTGGATCAAGTGGCAGATTTTAAATACTTTTGGTAAGAAAGATTAATAAAGAAGTGACACAATTGGACCAATCAACTCAAAGAAATTGTTTGTGATTTAGGATATCAAGACCTCTGGTATAATCCCGATCCGCGTGCCGTGGAAGGAAAGACTGAGGAGATATTATTAAAATACTGCAAGATGAAAGAGGCCAAAGTCAGGCAACGTATCATAAATTCGTCATTTTCATTTATTTACGGTTCCCTCCCTCCCTCTTCGAATTCCTACTTGAAAAAAAATCTTCCGTTATGGAAGAAACGTCTCCCGTGTCAATTGCGAACACAAAGCCGTGAACAAATTTACTTCCTATGTAACGGCCGTAACATTTCGTGGGAAAAATTAAAACCGTGTGTTCGATGTACAATGGCGACAGATGACGATCTCTTTCATTTTTTATTGGAATGTCCGACGTCTCTGCAACCTCGAATAAAATATCTCAACGAATACACGAATGTCACACGAGAAACCTTGAAGGAGTTATTAGGAAATCTAGAGGGAACAACAATTCCCAACAACCTATGCTATTTTATGGCTGCTGCACTGATGATTAGACTACCTGAAAACAGTTCACCTGCTGAAGATATTATACAACCAGGCGAGTGAAGGAACTTATCTACAATTGATTAATAATTTACTATTGACAATTAATTTACTATTAGCCGGACTTAGTAGTATGAAAGAACCTAAATTGATGGGCTTATGATGATAGTATTGGTGATATTAATTGAAATAATGGCTTCTCTGAACACCTAATAAACAAGGACAAATAATCTTGAGAAAAAAATGTATACCTAAATGTAAATGTATTTCTTGTAATTACTTGTGGAGTTTCGTTCCTGTATGTTATTGAATAAGAATTTAAAATGATAAAAAAATAAAATAAAATAAAAAAAATAAATTTAAATAACAATTACAATAATTGGATACCTTCCAGAATGATTTATAATCACAAGAACTATGATTAGTTCTTATGATCCTGCAATTTTTTGTAGACAACAGGAAATTTATGGTTAGACACATAATGAAATCACATATATAATTACATAAAATAAGTAATAATAATGATTGTTTATATGATAATATTAAAATGTATCGGTCTCGGAGCTGAACCTCCGTGTCATGTTGTTTTTTTCAACCAAATACACGTATTTTTGAACTTGAACTTCATTAAATCAGGAACTTTCCTACTTCACCTAGCCATCTTTGAGTTACATGTGTGTAATTTTCTTGTTCGTCATACAGTGGAATTCACATTAATTTATCGTATACCAGTGCTGTGCAGCCTCTTCTTATTCTTTCCCTCGGATAGGGGCTGTAAACTTTCCTTCACAGAGGGGCATCCAATTCGATACAAACCCAAGAAATGAGATCTTTGGAGAGTGGGAGGATAGACTAAGCGGAGACCCAAGATTAAGGAAACTTCTCAGTGTGAAGCACACTTTCACACCATCAAGATGGCCAACTGATGGTTGAAGAGGACATTCTGGAGGATGGATTAAGTAGAGCCCCTAGCAGAAGAAGGACTAGAATTCGGAGTATAGAAAAATTGCTGAGATCTAGAAGTTTGTCCTAAAACATGACAAAACGAAAAACAAACTCTTCTCTTTGTGCAACACTTACACCTGAAGGATTTGGAAGCAAACTTGTTACAGCCACCCTAGCCTATAATCCAGACGAATTGATTGCAGAGTTTCGAGGCTCTACCATTCTTCCAGCAAGGGTTGGATGGTGTAGTGAGAAGACGTCAGACCTTCAAAATCAACGGGATGATCGTCAGCAGACCCTCAGCCCTCCCATATTTCACTTGAATTTTAAAGCTCGTCTCTCAGAGCCCCTGTAGAGTCAGAATGAGAGGAGAGGGCTAAATAAAACTAAGGGTCGAATGGTACCCAGACCCTTCATACCCCCTTGTCCAACTTGAATTGGGCCCTGAAACCCCGAGGAAGGTATCCAAACAAAAGTATCTACCAACTGGGTAAGCTGTTTTTAGTTCTTGCGAGGCTTTTTCTCCTACCTTTTGGATCCCAGCTTTGAACAAGCAAATATTAGGGTTCTCTACCACATAAAAATCAGGTTCTTGTTACCTCACAATTATTCATTTATTTTTTATTGAAATAACTGCTTGGGCTCAACAAAAATCGAAAATAACATACCTTGATGATATGTATTCTATCATCGAACTTAGGTTTCTTCTTTATTCCATCTTCTTCGTCTGAGAAATCCATTTCATCGTCACCACCAGAATTCAAATGTTCCTCCAGTTCAATGGCCTTAATCTCCTATGAACCCAAAAATATCGAAGTTACTTGACTGATCAGTGAACAATCTGTTATTGCAAACCTCAATCATTATACAAAAGTTCGAACAGTCCTTTGGAACAACTTTTTATCCGCTGGATTGCCCTTTGAAATCAAACCATGCAAGTCATACAAAATGATTATTTTTATTTATTTCATTTATTATTATTATTTTATTTATTTTTTTTTGTGTGTGTGTGAAATCTAATAAACAAGGTTTATGTTTATGTTGTGTATTTCAATAATAGTCAACAAGGTCGTCCGATTTTTTAAAACTAACTTTGAAGTAATACACCCTTGACTTATTGTAGCCAACGCTCATAAAGAGAAGTCCTTTGTGATTAACTGTTAATGTGTTGTGGAGAATTAGAAAACACTGTACATTATTACTAAAAAACCTCTACCCTGATCGCTATTCTTCCTTGATCAATTTCAAAATTAGTTCGAAAATTCTGAGATTCTCAAACTATCTGAAAATTAAGTTATTGCGTGGCAATGGCCCCAAAGTCCTAGATTTGAAATGCATCGTTGAATGTATGAATTTCAGAGGATAACTTTTCCCTCGGTATTTTTATTTAAAAAACAAAAAAAATGTGGTTTTGTCAACGAATCAAGTATCACAAAAGAAAGGAGGGCAGCGAGGTTAGTGCAAAAAAATACATCGCTAAAAATGGCAAAAATACTAAACATTTGTTGCGATTTCAGACAATTATCTAGAAAATTGGCAATGAATTTTACCGTTAAAAATGTATATTCTCAAAAATATGACCAACTTTAAATAAAAATGTGCTCAAAAATTACTGGAGGAAAAATGGCTGTATCATTTTAAAAAAGTTTCTAATGACGAACGTTATTTAGAAAAATTTGTTGACCAAAATTCTAATGTTATGAATTTTCATGCACAAGTAGCACTTAACTTACAGAAAAAAAGTACTGTAAAAATCGTTTGAATGAAAAGAATCATGACAATGTTCTCATGTGTAATAAATTGTAATAATTAGTAAACGTTAGTGAAATAGCATAGACTCCTGGATGTATGATGTCTTCTTGAATTTTTCATAGGAGTTTGAAAATAGGAATTTCAAAAAGCATTGAAACTCCTGTTTGGCAAGAGTTTACTTTCAAACTCCAGGATGGGGGGGGGGGGGGGGGGGCATAAAAAATACGACGGATTTCAAAAGGGCTAAAAGATTAATTCGAATCGAAAAATATATATCATAGGTAAAACCATGAAAAATTAAATAACCTATAATGATTTCAGCATTGTCGAATTATTATACGAAAATCTGGTTTTGTAGAAGATAGATCAACCTGCGCAAGTTAAATTATGTCCACTGAGCATTCGTTGTCGTAGAGCCCGAGGCATTTTATAATATAAAATTTATATAGTAAAACATAACTGGTAGTTACAAGCACAAGATAGAATCTAATATTAGAAATGCATTATTGCGAAATTAGCAAATACTCCAACGAAACTGCAATGTTCACGATTGCTTCACAAAATGAGGCTTGTCGTCCACTGAAAGCAGAATACTTGGGTGGTGGTGTCAGTTGTACAAAAGAAGAATTTATGATTTACCATTCATGTTTCCAAATAGACGTAGAGAACAAGAATTGAGAAGTTCTTTGCAAGCGGATTATTCAGAAATTGTTTACCTGTGCATATTTTTAGAACATCCCTAACGTAAACAGCACATCTGGCCAAAAATTAATTTCCTAAAACCAGAGAGAAACTTCAGAGACATGTCGCTAAACAATTGACAACCAACGCCAAATAACCAAAGTTTTTCCGCTGTGGAAGTTTCCCAGCACATATATATATTTTTCTAATTCAAGTACCAGCCACTCTCGATTGGCTGACTCGGGATTCAGACAAACAGGACGGAACCATTCACAGTATTGGTCAAGCGATGTCACTGAGAAGGTCTGTTTTGATTCAGAAAACTAGAAAGTGAAGTCGCCATGTCAGAGATTGTGATATTTACAGCGAGGTTGAGTAGGATTGTTTAGAGTTCTACTTGCCCGTGCCATTGTAAAGAGGAGTGGTGGCCAACAATTATAAATACCTCGACACGATTCGATGACAGGTAACCATCTAAATCACTCAGCAACTGAAGTCAATTAATCAAACTAAATTATGGTTTAGATCGGTGTAATATGGTGACAACACACTACTGCGAGAAGAACAAATCACTTTCCGAACTCCCAGCAAAAATAAAACTGCGCAAAAACCCTACCTGTGCGCATAAATGTAGACTAAGTGTACATAAGTGTGTGAACAATTTAATTTAGCACCGCCCAAGCCTCAATCATCAACAGCTTTGCATGGCTTCAAAAAAAAAAAAAAAAAAAAAAAAAAAAAAAAAAAAAAAAGCTGAAGTTGTCACCATAGAAATCATTCAAGAACATCCTGAAGCGATTCCTGAATTCCAACAATTACATAATAAATGCTGAGGAACCGAGAGGGTTAGCTCGTGGAAGTTCCATCCGTAACGAATCGTCACAGCTACAATACAGTGATTATTTTTAATAGAATTATACTATATCAAATAATTTTGACCAACTCTCCACGTTAAGATGTGGGAATGTTATACTGCTCACCCAGCTTGGCGAATGTTTTATTCAGGGAGAGGATGAAATCGCTTCCAGTGGACGACTGCCCAAACACATTTAAAGTTTACTTTTAAAATGCACAAGTAAATTGAGAACTTTATAGGCTTTCCCACTATGAAAAGTGGACAAATGTGGGGTGGAATCAGTTGACCTTACCTTCTTGACAACAAATATCCGTAGGATTCCAAAGTATTGTGGAACCAAATACCTTTCACGTGCTCACCCAAATAAAAGTCCAACATTTCCACATCAGTGGTTGCAATGGAGGTTTGTTTTGAGGCTGCTGCAGAACATGAATCTATCCCTGAAGAGCTGAAGTTAACATCGCTAGATTGGTTGTCAACCTGGGCGGTAGCTGAAGTGGGTGGACAACACATTCATCAGGTCTGAGTCCGATGTAAAAATATATTGATGTATACCTCCTTAGTGTGAGCACTGGTTCGATTACTTGGCCATTGAACATGATACTTAGCCCGTCCAGATGAGAGGATGTACCACCACAAGTTGGAAGCCGATGTGAATGGACAACACGTTGGGTTGGGCTTCGATGAAAAAATATATTAAATATACCACCTTAGCGTGACCACTGCTTCTTATACTTTGGCTATTGAGCATGATACTTGGTCCAAACATCTGGAGGGACGTAATCACAAGGTTTGCTGTCTGCTCCAGTCTGAAGATCCCACTTACCTTAATTTTTCGATTACTTGGGAAGGAATTAAATAAAGTACTTAACAGAAATCCGGAATATCCTTGAAGATTGAGAAGAATAGTTGCTTCAAGAGACGGATCTCGTTTTGTACTTAGTTTGTACCATGTAAGACGGCATTGTAGAATATCTGAACCTGATAAATTATGATAGGAAAATTAACACAAAATGCTTGTGGTTGACGTTGTGACAAATGAAATTTAGGATCAGGTTAACTATCATGGGTTTATGAAAAAATGTTACAAAAGCGAATGAATTAAATTAACAGATCTTCAACTGTTTTATAGTGCACACTCCTGAATTTGCAAATTGATTATACTATAATTGTAGGGTTGCACAAACTTGTCAAGGGATTCATCTTTCCAACTGAAATGGCTATAATGCTCGAAATTCTTTTCCAACAGAAACCCCGAGCAGTGACTGATGAGCCAGTAGTTTTGTGAAAAGAAAAGGGCGCACAAGGTCACATTACACATCCCACAGTATTGGAAACTTATCAGCATCCAACAGTTTTTATGTGATTATTTATTCCTAGTAGTGGATTAGAACATGGCTATGATAAATATTTTTTAAAATTTGGCATTATAAGAGGGCTGATTGATCTTCTCATTTTATTCTGTTGAATATTGATATTCTATTTCATAACATGTCACTCTGGGCTGCCCGGAGATAAGAATGTTTACAATAAGGATGTCAGCTCATCGTCTAATAGGAGAGAATGTGAATGGTTTACACTATTTGGGCATCAGAAGGAAAAGTCTCTGACCGCTTACGAAAAGATTAGTTATTACTGATCAAAATTACTTGTTTTGTTCTTTTAGATGGAATCTCAACAACTCTGAATCGCCACAACGTTGACACAACAACAACCAACAAGCCTTTTGGTGGGAGCCTCATGTCTTTCGACCAGGCATCAAAAGACACCCATGAACTTACCGGTCCGGACCATTCATGGGTCTCTTTCAGGAACAAACCGTGCATCTACTTACGTCAGCTTGCTTTTTCCACATTTCGATGTTCTTCCGCTGTGCCTTGGTGAAGTGGTCCCAGACCTTCTTGTGGGAGGCTGCAGCAAACACCCTTTCGATCTGGGCGTCTAACACACATTCAAGTTTGAACGGTTCCGACATTTTGAGGCACAAAAATACATTTTGACAAGACAATAAGAGATATACACTGAAGGAATGAGGATCAAAGCAAGTCGGTTTGGCTGGGAATCTTAGATGCTATCAGGGTGATATACATAAGGATATGAAATGTATATCACAGAAAGCACGTAAAAAACAGCTACTAGGTAAGGACTCAGATTTCGTCTGCCAAGTATTAATTAACAATACCAAAGTAATCCAAACAACAAATCCAAAAAATGAATTAGATTTTTTTTCCAAATTATTTTTGCAAACTTGAACGTGTTGGCAGAAAACTGAACGTGCTTTCTGGACACCATTACTGAGTTTACCAGATAAATAATGAAGAAACAATCACTCTTCTGGAGACTTGACTCGTAATGTTATATAAAAGAAATGATACCATTTCGATTCGATGAGAAGCGACTGTTTTTGATGTTTTAGGGTATTTGTAGATCAATTCATCACTGCACTTATGATCAAAACTCAGTCAGCCGATCTGCCAGGTTGTTCGAGGCTTGGATTACCAAGGGAATGAATCAAATTGACATCCGTGGATTTAAAATCAGGAAACAAGTTATGTGAACGAGAAGTTAAATAAGAGAAAGTTCCTTGGGTTTCTCTCTCGACTAATGTAATCATAACATACTTACCATCGGCACAAATCTAACCAATCAATTTCACATTAGCGTTTCTTCAGTGTTCGACATGTCTAGACTGTGCAGTCAGACGTCACTAGATTGCAGTATTAATGAAGAAAACTAGGTAACACCGTGAATTATTAAATTGAAACTCGTAATGATGGAGCTTTCTAAGAGAAAAATTACATTTCAGTTTATTAAAAAAATCATTTATGAATGATTTGTCAAGTAGATGAAAAGGAGTTCAATGATATTTTAGTAGAAATGCAGCTGTGTTTGTGAAACGAAAAGCGTTTTCAATAATTAGCAGGAGCTGACGAATTATTTTCCCCCCGCATGATTGTGGTCCAATGTAATTAAATTAAAGGGGTGCCGCGAAAATACAACAGCCATCTATAATTGTAACAAACCGAAAAAAGGTAAATGTTGACGTAGCATTGAAAGTAGTGTGAAGTTTATTATTACCTCTGCAAACCATCCTACCTCATTTATTGGATCATTTTCAATAATTCTTCTTTTCTTTGTATAATAATAAAAAAGGAAGATAATTCGCCTCAAAATGTGATGTTCTCCATTTTAAGAAGAGCAGAATCTAGAAATAGTACCACAACTAGTCAACTTAAGGATGTCAAACACGAGAGCAATGATACTGTGGTAAACACCAGACCCGTGGTGCCTAATCTCTGTGTAATTTGCCCCCCCCCCCCCCCCCCCCCCCCCCCAATTGGGGCCAACATGTATAGTTGACTCCTAGCCAGAGAGCCATGAATAAATCATTCTATCTACTGCAGTCTTTCCTTCTCATTATCCTGCCTTTCAGCTCATCATACTGGTGCACCCGACGTGATATCCTACAGCGTTTTGAAATGGAAAAAGACCTCTGCTCATTCCTTGGAGTGTCAACAAAACGTCGCCAAGAAGCCTTCATTGAGAATTGTCCGCTTCCCCTCCCCTCGGAGCATCCCTGGCGACAAACCCAATCAACGGCGCTTCCCCCACCACCCAACGCCCCCTCTTTGAAACGTTTGGTCCCCTCACAGCTTCTGTCGACGCCTTCCGGTCAAGCCATTGCTCTCCCCGCTCCAACTAATCTTGAAGGCACCGAAGAACGTTCTTCCCGTCACAATCGATCTCACAGCTCTCTATCGATCACTTTGGCATTCTCCCAGAGCTCCCACAGTATGCCTTGACTTCTGCCTTTTCTCCCAGCATTGGCCTACCTTCTTGGACCTACCAGACGGCTTTATAATACAGGCAGCGTCAGCTCCCTCTCTCTGCAGCCTCTCTCACTGTTTAGACTTGCCTTCCCTGACCAGCATCAAGCCTTAGCAGTACGAACTGTACTTTGCCTTTCCCTCCGACCTTTTGCTAGCACAGGTCCGAGGGCAGAGAATTTGTACCTGCCCTCTAACCACTCAACTACCTCCGCCTGAGTGAGAATTCGTATATTCATATATGTATTACTCTCTCTAGAAATGAAGTAAATAGCAACTGGCAAAAATGTGGTAGTTTCTTATTTGCCGAGCTTGATAATATGATGGAAACTGTTGTGGAAATAACATCAGACTCGGTTTTTTTAATAGTCGATCCATGAAGAAAATGTAGCTCCTACTCTATTCTGTGGTAGCTCCATGTGTGAATCGCCCCTTATTTTGTCGCCTACAGACACCAATGAGGGTGCTAATAGTGCTACCTGCCAAATAGAATTCATCTGAGGGATAATTTTATCCTCTAGGTAATTTGGCATTGAAAAACGACTCACATTCTTCATCTGGAGTATAGCGCTATACTCAGTATAGTTATCCAGCAGTTAATGTAGGTAATTGGTAAACTGGTCCTAACTCGTCAGCTGAGGCAACCAGCTACACACCAAGAGGTCTGAGGGCCCCAAGGATAGTGTTGAGCAACACGTTCCACAGCCAGGGACCCAAAACCAAACCCTGTGGGCAGCTGTCGGTGATCTTCCTGGTGATGCTTTGCATCCTCTCGCAAAATACTACCTCACATTCCTCAAAATAACTCAGTAGGAGGTTGTAAACGTGAGAGCTGCAACCTCTCCTTCTCAGCTTGCCCACCACAGCGGGCCACTAGACATTGACTAAGGCATCCCGTATATCCACAAAGATGCCCAAGACTTACTTCCATGTGTCCTCACCAACCATCCTCTGGAGTTAAAGAATCACATTGGTTGTGGATCTTTCCCACCTGAAGCCAAACTGGGCCGGATCACTCATCTCAGTCGCTAGCCTAAGTCGCTCCACCACAACCTAATCCAGCAGTTTTTCAGGATAACCTGACAGGCATAATGGCCAGTACGCACCGGCCTCCTCAGGATCCCATTTGCCTGCTTTCAGCAGCACACAGACCCTGCCCACCTTCCACGATGAAGGGAAGTCGCAAAGTTCAAGGCACTTTCGTACGATGATTCCATACCAGGGGTAGATCAGGGGCCAAGCATTCTTTAGCATGTGGACCTTGATCCGGTCTGGAACCAGAGCCTTGCCAGCCAGGAGAGCTGGAATGATGTAGCAAGGCCTCTCACCAAACAATATGGTAGGCAGTATGGACTTCCAGCTCCCTCCTCGGTAACAAAATTCCTCCAACCTGATTGCCTCATTTGCCTAACTGCTCTACTGTATTTCCTTTTCGCCACCCTAAGTTCATTCATTCCATAACTGGTTGCCTTAACCCCCCTGCACTGCCTCTGATTATGATGTCACAGTGCTGCTCTCTTTAGTGATTCAAGTCTCCTGGACCCCCAATCAAGCTTGTACGATTTCTGACAATTCACCGGCATTGCCTCAGAGGCAGAGCGTATTATCATCCCTTTGGATAGCGACTGTGTTCTCTAGGTCCTCCACATTGTGCATTGAGGGGAACTGTGGGCCCCACTGATTTTCCTCCAGAGCCTCTGAGAATCTAGGCCAGTTGGCCTTTTTCTCATTATGCAACCTGTGGAAGTTGCAACACCTTTAGCTCCAGTCTCAAGGGGTGGTCCAACTACCATCCTTATAGCAGTATGCTGGCTGGAGAAGTCCGACACCAGCAATCTCCATCCTGATACGAACCAAATCACTTGCGACGAAGTTGTGGAAACCCATTTCAAAACGGAAATTAGTGAAAAACGTTGTCTATTTCCACGAAAAAATAGAGATACAATGTTAAATCGATTTCGACGGTTAGGCCATCATCAGTAACAAACAATAACAAGTTATAACAACTTGAATAATAAGTTATTGTTTGTTACTGATGATGGCCTAACCGTCGAAATTGATTTAACATTGTAACTCTTTATTTTTTGTGGAAATAGACAACGTTTTTCACTAACTTCCGTTTCTCCATCCTGAGACACAGTCAGCTAGACAGGGGGTTGGGATAGTGACATCTATGACATCCCTCCTGCAGCACCCCTGCATGTGGGGATATTGCCAGGGACATTCAGGATCCCAAGGTCCCATTCCAACATCAAGTATTCTAAAATAGTCCCCTCTCCCAGGGCCTTCGATTAGTGTCATCCGGACCCTGGGGTGTAAAGCCATCTCTCTAGCTCATCCGGACCCTACAAAACCGCTCAAGCTTCACACAACCACCTCCAACACCGCAGTAGGGGCAGCTCTCCACTTCCGAGATGGCTAATTACTCTGATCTCTCGGATTTTCCCCCAAAGGGCTGAACAACGCTCAGAAAAACTACTCTGCCTACGACAAGGAGCTCCTCACAGCGTATTTAGGCATAATACACTTTAGACTAGTTAATGAAGGTTGCACTCTCATCTAATGGATCACAAGCATCTCACGAAATCTCTCAACCCCCTGACGAATGCTATGCCTAAGCTATGCACTTGCCTCTGTCACCTACGGTTCATCTCGTTGTTTATGTCCAAATCAGATACAAGCCTGGGCCCAATGTGCCGGCAGACTGCCTATCACACCTACATTCCGCTTCTATCGATGATCCACCACCTTTCACTCCAAGAAACTAAGAGAAGCACAACTCCTTGACCCTCATCTCTCACGATGGACTTAGAGGAATTTCACAGAGACCGAGTACCTCTTTATTGTGAACACTCTACAGCGACACCTAGGCCATACATACTTCACCATTCCGTCCTCTAGTCTTTAACCACCTACAACATCTCTCATCCTGGAATAAAGGCTTCAACAAGCTTCATTAGAAGCCAATTTTACTGGCACAATATGTCAACACCAATCAAGCCCCTTACACGCTCTTGCCAGGCTTGTAACAGAGCCAAGGTCACACGGCACATCCGAGCCCCCCTGGGGCACTTCCCTGATGCTCAACCACTTGGACACGTCCATCTGGACATCGTAGGGGCTCTTCCAACATCCATGGGTTCAACTATTGTCTGATGGTGATTGATAGGGCTAAAGGGTGGCCTGAGGTCGCCCCATTCAGTTAAATCTCCTCAAAGAGCGTCACACAGACATTTTACTCAACATGGGTAACCCGATTTGGCCCTCCTAAATTTCTGACTGCGGATCAAGGACCTAATTTACTTCCTCTTACTTGTCAACAATCTGCCAACAACTGGGAATAGTCATAAAACACCAACATGTACCACCCAGCTTCAAACTGCATAATTGAGATGTTTCACTGACCCTTAAAAGAGGTCTTGATATGCTCCCAGTCGTCAACACACTGAGCCTTTGATCTGGCTGCTGTACTCTTCGGGCTTTGCAACAGGTCCTCACAGGACGACATTTCGCCTTCCCAGCGCCTCTTCGGAGCCACACGACCTAATCACTCCTCCTAGCCCCTCGATCATTCTGGTACACTCCCACGACTCCTATAGACAATAAACAAAGACGTATTACCCTACAACACTCACAAGCATGGCCGCTTGGCCCTCGTAACCCCCCCCCCCCCCCCCCCCCATAGTTCCTTTTACTGTCCTATCAAACGATGGGAAAACTGTTACATACTCCGGCCCTTCGGGACAGCCCATCTCCATTTCCATCGACAGGGCCAGCACCGCTCAATAAACAAACAGCCAGACATCATCCAAACTTCGACCTCTCAGCTTTTGAAATCAGCTTTATCACACAACTCCCACTCTTCTCTGCACGCCTCTTCCGGCCTATTTAAGTGGCAAAATACTCTGAAAAGGGTACATTTTTCTGAAAAATTCACAAGAGCCAAATCTCCGAAAACCAACGAGGCCAGCACCTCTAAGAGGACCAAAGACAGGGCTCATCCCATTCCTCAACCAACTCCTGCGAAGCAGAAACCAGCTCCATCCCTGCCCTTTCTACCTACCACATTATTGACAGTGGTGATGTCTGTTTCAACGGATCCGCTGGCTCCATTCCTCAACATTATTGTGCATCTTTGTCCACGGGGAGCACCAACCTCTATCATACTCCACCGAGACACAGACCTCGTTCACTGCAGCCGACAAAGGGACACAAACGGACCCTCCGGCCTCCAAGCGGCCTACCTCACCCCCTCCAAAGCCCCAACTCAGCTCGTTCGTCCACAGGGCCTGCACATCTTTTTCAGATGGCTCCCTGGCTCACACTTGCCCACAGGTCTCTCCACCTCCTCCTCCTGCTCCCCACACTGCTGCTGTTCAGACTCATCCCAACATCTCTCAGCATCAATCACAGCATCTTCATCCCACTCGTCCTCTTCACAGCAGACACCCTAATAATCAACCCAACGACAACAACAATTTGATTAATTGTAAACTGGTCAAGCAACAAAAAAGCTCGCTAATAAGTAACACGCAGAGCAAGAACAACTTGTATAATTCTAATTAAAAAATAAAATTCCAGAAAGGAGAGGTGTGTTAAAACCAGACCCATGGTGTACTCTGGCCCAGTGGGGGTATCCCCCCACCCGGGCCACCATGTATAAAAGTAGCCAGGGAATCATGAATAAATGATTCTATCTACTGCAGTTTTGCCTTCTCATTATCCTGCTTTCCAGCTCATCATAGATACCATTCATAGACACCAACAATAGCTCACTGCATTTTATAGATACGATACAGAGCACAGGAGCACAGTACGACTGACAAGATGCGAATCTGCTTGACCAATTAAATCCACCAAATTAGTTTAAAGAAACCCAAAATCATCCTAAAATTTATAATACAAGGCCAAGGTGTGATTTATATATCTTTAACGAGTGACAAAAAGAACCTTAGATGAAGATCAGTAAAGCCATTAAGAGTTCTACCGGTTAACCGTTTCATCAGAAAGTTAGAGCTTTCATCAGATTTCATTCCTACCAGTAATGTCCAGAGACAATGATAGCCCGAAACAGAGCGATTATATTATAAATGATTCTCGGTCCCACTCCTTGCAGAGTTGTTCAAGGTAAAATATGCTGTTTATATTTCTACATTGAAGATCAGCGCAAATCAAAAGGAAAATTTAGCTGTGGAAAAAAACCAGACCTCACTTTACTCTGACCTCCCACTTTTCTATGTAGTTTAGACATAACCCATTCCAAACCATTCCATTGTGAAGGAAAAAATGATGAAAACATTTGCCTTACTGGGAACATAAGAGTATTGGGTGATACATTATGTTAACGGCACCTGTTCTCCAAGATTTGTTGGAATTTTCATCGATTCGGAATGCGAATTACTTGGGAGTTCAGACTTTCAAGAATCAACAATCAAATGCAAATGAATGTTCTCTTAGTCCGCCTTCGTCCTAAACAGATTTGACAGTATCTGGTGAAAAAATCTGAGGAACACAAAAACGTAAAATTGAAGGAAAAACTTGGCGCTGCACGACCGATGGGGGACCCCATACCCCTTTTTGCTTTAAAATCCAAACAAAAGGTTTCCCCCCGGATGACCTGGTTACCACCACCAGGAGTCAGAGAAACGATTAATCCTCCCTGGTGGGTCAATGAAACCCTATCTGGTCGGATACAACCTTATTGATGACATTTGGTTAATGAAAATGGGATCTTGAGAATGTAGCAGCAGATTAGGTAGGGGAAAGTGAACCCCCTTCAATCAAGCCGCGATATCTGAATCATCTGCAACTCCATATCAGGAATTTATAAATGAACTTGGACGACCCCCAAGGGGGAGGGGGGGGGGATTACCTAAGGTTGTTAACTTGGTAGTTGATGAGTCGAGGTCAAGGTGCCCAGACAGTCGATTGGGTCAAAACATTCTTCACTGAGTGAGAAAAGCTAGTTTCTCGCTACTCTTCTTAAAAACCATCCCGTCGCAATCCCGAAGTAGCACGGCAAGGGGAAGGGTCCCAAAAAATAAACATATCGCACACACTTCGATAAACTTGCGGTTAAGCACAACAAAACTAGCAACGAAAGGGGTGCAGAAAAACACTAGAACCAAATTCGCCCGAAGATTTTGATAAATAAATAAATAAAGGTGGAAGCATCAAAATCACGATCCATCCACGACACGCAGCCGAAGGAAGAATGAGGTTTTGGGGACCATGGACAGTGCTGCCAACATGGCCGGGTGAATGTCAGTTGGTACGACCTCCTTGAAGACGCCTGTCCCACTGTTTTGAATTTTGTTTTTAAACAAAACAAAAAAAAACGCTCTGTCCGACATGTGGCTGGGAGCCACTACACTGTTTAAACACCCTCTAGTGCCCCCTAGATATAATCTAAATCTGAACCATAACCTTGTCTTCCTTTTGGAGAACGTTCATTACCTGGTAGTTGGACTTTAGGCTCATGAACACGCCCTGTATTTTACCCTTCTAGGAAACAGAATGTGTCCAAAGAGGACTGGGGGCACATTCAATGATTACCTGCTCAAACACGCATGAGTGCTGAACGCAGATTACCTATAGTCTCATGAGTGAGTGAACTATGTGAGGTGACGATTCCAAAGAATAGGCCAGTTTCCCTGAAACATTACAGTTTTTGGATAGAATGGGAAGTACGAACAAGCTATTAGGCTTAGGAAAGAAGTTTTGCATAATTGCATTATGCTTCACTCGAATTCATAGAATAGACCTAAAGAAGCAACGCACCAAAGTACAACAATTATCCAGAAAACGTTCAGTGAAACCCTCAGTAAAACTATTCAAATTTCAACAACTAGGAAACGATTCTGGTTCCTCAAGAATAAACAAAAGCGGAAGTGTGGGCGAGTGAGTGTGGATTGAACTCGCTTCGTTGATTTCCGACACGAGCAGACCTCAACGCACTTACACAGTACACACCACTAGATCAACTCATTCAGATTATGGAGAAGACCACTTCTTATTGTCACCTTTCACTACCAACGAATTGGGGGAGGCACTAACTCATAGAAAATACAAACAATCAGGGTGCAACAACTCTTTTCTGTCGATTCAACAAAATTGTATGAATATAAAGACTGAGCTATGAACAGGATTTGGAAGGTTCCTCCAATTCGTTATAATCTCCACCGGAAACACAGGAAAATCAACACAAATAGTCTTATCCTACAGAACGAAATAGCCTTGGCACTTGGTGTGATGAAGAAACTACAATGGATAAACGAGGGCACAAAGATAGTTCGAATATCATGACAAATTTCCAAAATCACATTCCGAAGGGAATACTATGGGGTCTTTGACCTATTTCATCACCAGATTGACTGGACCTATAACTTTGACAACTCTAGCATTGTACCTTAACATCTCTAAGCTTATGACAATGTCCAGCTTCTTTTTCACATTTTTCTGCCAACTGCACCACCTACTATTATCGGCAGATTTGGGTCAATTCAAATTTTTGTCTCCGACAACGCTATACTGTGTTGGTTTGGAGATCTAGTAGTTAGGAGAAAATTGGAACAGGCATCTGCCACCACACATTTGAGGCTTGGTTAACTTAACATTGTAATTATCAATTTGAAATTTTATAAAACAAAGTTTTTCAAGTTCTTGCCCATTGAAAGGTTAAATGCCACGTGTTGGTAAATAAATTAAATCCAGGTAGATACTAAATCTACCTGACAGATTATGCACCACCACCAACCACAAAAAGGACAGTTTTCCCAGAATTCCTGTTATTCAGTTGTCAGCGAAAACCCAATGTCTCCTGAGGTACGTGATCGAAGTTCTTTGTTTGCAAAAGTGTTTACACTTACCATTAGAAGGAAGCGCGTTCTGTCGAGGAAACTTAGACTATGACTAGAAGAAGCAACTTACATTGGAGGAGTAGACTCTGCATCCGGGCTTTCATGAGATCACGAGCTCGCTGAAGCTCTTCTTCATGTGTAGCTTTTTCGGTCAGGAGGCGTCTGATATGAGAATTAGTAGATTGGATCATTGAGTAAAAAGTGCTCGCGTTTCTTTTGTTGCAGTCACCACGTTCCAGCCAGGTAATGACGACTTGTACTGCTTTTCCAAAGGACTCTTCCACTATGAAGAGAAAGACAAGTACTCGGCAAAGTTCTTAAATAACAAAGTCATGAAACTTTAATCCATCAGTCATAGAGCAATTTGCTTACCCTTAATTTTCTCCGAAACCGAAGTCGCCTCATGTTCTGTATAGTGGGGTACGGGTGGTGGGGAAGGCACCCTCAATCTAAAATAATATCCAAGAGCAAATATTATAGGAAAACAAATTATAAGTTCATCTTTCATGAGAGAGGAACGCTAATTTAACACAAGACCCAATAATCAATAACAAAAATAAATAACGACTGTAAAATATAAGGGCTATAGTGCCGTAGATCTTAGAATGTGCATGGCCGAAAATTGACTCGACCCATTATTGAGCCCCCTCTCGACTGTGGGGACACACTATGGCAAAGTGGACAAGTGGAGGGAATCAGAATCTGCATAATTTCCTTGTTCCAAGGGCAGCCAAGGCTATTAGGAGGATTGAAAAGGATTAGGAGTTCGTAACTTAGAATTTGCAGAAGATTCCATCATAACGGAATAAAAAAAATAAAATTGAAGGGACAGCCGTGTGACAAAACCGCAAAGGGAATTGTGGAACACGTAGCACAACTTGAAAACTGCAGAATTTTATTAGTCAATTGAGGGCATTTTCCACCTAAAAATCAATTTCTCACTTATTAATGGTGCTTGAAGAACTGGGAGTGATCGGAATCGACTCAGCACTGAAACATACTTCGACTGTGACACCCTAAATTCCCTATTGTCAAAAAACGACTTGTTTTACATTTTTAAGCCACTACATTGTAAATTTGAACCCGAAATTCTGGAGCGATCGGGCTGGTCAACGAGCTCGACCTGTCTTTTGCCAAAACGGATGTTTCTGCGTTGAAACGAAATTTACACGCCGTATTTTAAGGGAGTTATCGTCTGGAAATACACCCTACACCTATGTAAATAAGTATTACTCAAGATTTCACGGGTAGGTCCTTAACTTTTTTGAGTGGATCCGAAATGAACAGTAAGTTTTCAGAATAAAAAGTCCAGTAAATAATAACACCAGTAGATTACGCTTAATAAATGAGATGACTGAATTTACCTTTCTTTTTCAACTCTATCTCTATGTCTTGCTTCTCTCTGAAGTTGCCTCTGTTTACACTCCCATTCATATTGGTCGTCTCTCGCTTGGGCAAAATCAACATGGATCCGTCCAGTGTTGGGAGCATCCATTTTGTTGTCTATTCGCATCCGATAACCTAAATCAACATTATCATAAAATTGTAATGAACACTAAAATAAAACTTCAAATTTGTTTCATGTAACTTATTATTCTCATTGGCTTCTTAACCCCTACACAGAGAAGGAAACAAAGTCAATGTGAATGCCCCTATTTCCCTCCCAATCCATTTGGGCCGCTCGAAGACTGAAGCCCTTCAACACCCCTCAATAATTCCATAAGAAAAAACGCTGTGCTATCCTAGTCGTCCATTCCACAAAAATATTAAATTATAAGTTCGTTGAATTATTTTTTTCTCTGAGTACCTACTGCTCGAAGTAAAATAAAATAGTAAATAAATAAATAGAAAATAAAAAAGTTAAAAAGCTCATGAAAATTCAAGGACAATAATGAAGCAGAATGGGCTGTTTTAGCTGAATAACGTAATTCGCATTATAGGCAGATTTACGAGAACTTATTCAACAAGATCCAGAAAGTACACTGACATTTCTGTCTGTACACAGTGTAAACCCATATTCACAGAAAAGCTTACCAAAACAAAACGTATTATTTACAGAATATTTTGGGTTTTTCGCTTTTCTCATCAGTCCCGCCACTAAATTCAGTCCATTACAACCACTTTCGGAGCCAGACCTCCTAATTCTTACAAACATACTAGTACACCTAAAATTTTTGTGAATACAGGTTATTCACAGAAATATCTGTGAATAATCTTAAATTTCCTTCCAAATGTTTCGTATTCGTACGGAAAATGTGTGAATATTTGTGGTCACAGGGAAGGATTCGATCCTAAAAATTGGCTTGAGGATAAGATTTGTATTCGTATAGCAATAATGAATAGTCCCATCTCTGATGGATCATATTAAGAGGAATGCCTGTTAGGAAAAGCCTTGATCAGTGTAATGTGCGTATTTTTTGCAAGGCTCTATCTACCATTCCGCTAAATCAATCAAGTTTTGTTGAATGAGACGTCATCTGATTCTCTAGCTCACTGAGAAAAACCTGTTCTCAAATTTGTCACGTTGTACTGCTTTTTTTTTGCACCCAAATACCTGTTAGATCAATATATTCGGATTGACTTCAGCCAAATTCAGATATTAGAAGACTAGATATTACAACAAACCAGAGTTTCAGGATACCTTGGCAAAGTTCGAATTTATGTCTTTACCTTCTTTGAGAGCAAAGTTATTTTAAAGACAAGCCCTTTAGCCAACTACGCTACTGAGGCTGATATAATCAAACATTTTATAATGCAGGAGTTTTCCTTGAACTTAACATTTCCCGGCAGTCAAATATCAGCAGTCCCGTCTGATTTGGGGTCAGACGAACGATGAAGTGACCTGCAGGCTGCTGGCTCAGCAGATGCTTACTGAAGGAAGTCACAGTCGAGCAAGTTAAGTAACACAGTGCGTTTCGATTCAAGTAAGTGAGGAAGTGAAGGATGCTACGCCAGTAAATGTGATGTTTACAGTCTGGGTCAAGGGGGATCACGCATAAAGTCTGGGTAATATACTGTCTGCGCCAAATGTAACACCCCAAAAATATTTGATACCACGACAGAGTTAAAACTCAAGCCTTTGCTTGGTTTGAGAGAAAAGTTATTTAAAAGACAAGCGCATTACCAAAGTACACTACCGAGGCCAATGTAATCAAACCTCTTTGAGTATGGGAGTTTTCCTAGAAGGAAATAATAGATACGTTGTTCCAGTACTGGTCTAGTCCCTTGGTTATTGAATGCATGTATTATTAGTTTTTCCGAGCTCAATTGGATAAAATATAAATGAAGTTGAGTGGAATAACCTGCCAGGCATTTCAAGATGCATTGTAGCAAGGCGGGAAAGCGCAAGTTATGATTCCATTAAATAAACCTCAAAATGGCATATCTTCAATCTTGCTATAATTTTTCTCAATTCAGTAGTAATGCATGTCTCTGATGTGACCGAGTTCAGTCACTATGATATATGTGCTTCAAATACAAAAGCATTAAGCCATTCAGACATGGAAAACACAATTAATTCTTTATTGAAACTGTGCTATGTAACCAAGATCAATAACATATACTTCGTCTATTCATTAAAACCATACACACAAATATTCATAGGTAGGCAAAATGATTGAGGAGCTTACTAAAAATGCACTCAAGTCCAAAAATAAAAATAAAAAGGTTTCGTCAAAATGCAATTGAACAGTCACGCCAAAGGTGTGGGAAAAGCCTTGTCCTCCCATTATTCGTATAGTTTCGGCGACGGCCGCTAGATCACACTGTGACCAAGTCCTGACACCTTTGCATGGAGAAGAGATTATGTCCAACGAATCTGATGAGAGTTCAGAGGGAGGTTAATTTATCATTTTGCTTAATCAACAAGTATATCATCTCGTGTTCAATTTGACAAAATAGCTCCATTGATGATGTCTAATCTCTTGACGATCTTCCAACTATCCCTACCACACCAGTCATTAAAGACTCTAAGAAAAAGGGCTTACTTTTGATTATCGACTAGCTTGATGATGAATATAAAGATTTTTATCGCAACTTTTGCGCACAATTCCATTTTTTACATGTAAAATTAACATTTTTTCATCTTTCTTCAATTTCTTTTTGTTTACGTTGGTTTTGTTAGATTCGATGTAATACATAGTTCATAACAGTGCGTCAATATAGTTTTTCGCTTCTCCTGTAAAATTTGATTTTTGGACTCGAGTGCATTTCCATGTGAGCTCCTCAATTGGTATTCAAGTTTGATATCACGCATGAGTGAGTATCCTTACCAGAGAAATAAAGAGCAGCATCCACTGATTGCTCCAACAAGAACCGGATGTGGCAGAACTTCTTGTTGCTCAGTCGAATCGTTAGCATTTCTCCACATCTACTAAACACTTCTCTGATGATTTCCTCTGAAAAAAGAAGCTTACAAATTCACCAAACTACAAAGTAGGGCATAGAAACCAATTAGCTTTGAAATAATCATAAAATATTTGCTTATTACAAGAAAGTATTTGTTGGAAATTCAGGTGAGGTAGTGCTTCATATTAATAACAACTAGGAGTTATTAATTATAGAAAGATTTGCTTGACATAATGAAAGTTTTGGCTGCCGAAAAAGTGTTCTGAATACTTTAGACCCTCACCCAGCCATAAACCAAGTTCAATACATTCTCGATTAAATCCAACATGGGGCACCCATTGTCATCAACTCATTTAACAATATGGAACTTGGCAAAACTAGGAATGTTCCCCATCCACTTATAGAAAATGTACTACTATCGCAAGTGGGTACAACCCTTCTGGATATTCAGTTAAATTAACTGTTCTAATTTGTTCTGTTGGGTTTTTATTATTAAAAGGGACGTCTTTATTCAAAATAGTACTTTCTGCTAGTACAGTAATTATAGTGTTTGCTGAGTAAATGGCAATTCTCACAACTACTTTCACTGTCAACATTATGTAACAGTAAATTGCGAAGGAACCATAAAAGCAGATATCTTATAATTATAGTACAATTATAGTACGGTCTTCGTTTACTTATGCCACTGTATAAGTAAACTGTCTTCTCCTCGACCTACTATAATTATTGTACTCAATGTTTCCCGGAGGTAAGTTGAGTTAGTACTAGTTCAGCCTGTTGAAACAGTCTGATTAATTATTATGCAGTAGTATGATTTAGCATGAACGTACCGGTAGTGTTTTCGGCTAATCCTCCGACAAATATTGTTTTACAACCTGGAGGTCGTTCTCTGGTGATGGGCATCGGTGTGGTGGGAGGCGGTGGGATGAGGGTGACAGACTTCAGTTGAATGACTTCCTTCACCATCATGTTTTCCGGAGGTACCATCGCCCCTTCTTGTCCAATCCCTATACCACCCATCATACCAAACTGAAACACACACACATGATGGTTAATACCTGCTAAAAGCAAGTGAGAAAGAGCACCAATGGGGGGGAAAAAAACCAGTTACAAAGTATGCACTGGAGCTGAGAGATAACCTTGAAAATATGCACGAACTAGCTAGGAAAGGGCTGTCAAAGGGGACCATGTTAAGCAAACAGCGGTTAAGCAAGCAATGGTTTCTAAATTCCTCCCTCGAGAAGACTTTGATATTATAACCCTAAAAGGAAAAAGGGAGTGTGCCCTAAACTTCAATCTCCATGGTTGGCACCATGGACAATCCTGAAACCCTTATCTGGGGTGGTATTTCGTATTCAAACGCTGTAGTCATCCTCTCGACTGATGACTCGAGTTATCCTTGGCTGATACATTGGTATCTTTCGCCACTGAGAAAGCACACCAAGGGAAATTATGTTAGGAGTTACTACGGCACTAATAGAGTTCCTAAAAACATTGATATTTTCATGTTTCCGGTAAATAATGACAGTTCTTATTTTTCTATCTGAACTGGTGTTTCCTAATTTCTTGACCACACTCAGATCAGATTAATATTTATTCCGAACGTGCACATGTATAAAAAAATAAAATATAAGACTCCCTTTTTCATGTAATAATTGTATTCATATAGAAAGGAATATTGAAGCATTTTATTGTTGTAGCAAAGACCACGCTAACTGGATGGGAAGGGCAAAACTATCCCACAGCTCCCAACATTGTACACGTTACTCTAAAAAAATAATTGCAATAATATTCATTGGTGTCACATACTTCATTTTTGGTTTTCGAGTGCAACATCACTGATGAAATTTAGAGAGAAAGGAAATGAATAAATAAGGCAGTTGGCCAACTACTTCTACAGTCAAGGTACAGTTCAAATTCCAGTAGCCTACTTTCGAAAACATAGTTGTGATTTTCTCAGACTGATTAAGCCTAATTTACTTACTGGAGGTATCATCATGTTGGGGTCCATGATCATAGGGTTTATACTACCCATCATGGGATATTGCATTCCAGGTATGATACCGGAAGTCCAGACATTATTAGGCCCCATATCACTTCCTGAAGCCCCAGAACTAACGGGAAGCTCGTCAGAAGAATTGCTCGCTCCTGGTTCATGGTGTTCTTTTTCAAGTTCTCTCGAAGCTCGGCCGCGGCTCCGACTCCTTTCACTGCTACTGCAAGTCGACGTAATGGATCGATTAAGTTTGACTCTCCACGGCAATACATAGAGAAAATTGAGATGTAAAAATTACTTACTGGTGTTCCTTGTGACGAGCGTTCATTTCTTTACGGCGATCACCACGTCGCTCACTTCGGCTGTCTCTACCCCGCTGTTCACGTTCGTTCCTACCGACCATTTCGTTTACTTCTAGTGGGAATGGATTGCTGGCCATGCGATCATCTAGGTCTCCTTTATCAGATATTAGATGGAACACAGAAAATTCGTTAAGGTTAACTGGAGAAAGCATGAAGAATTGGAAAGGGGTGGAACATACGAGTTATTGATGAAATAATAGAGAGTTTCTAAACGATACGTCATTTGGGATAAGGCGCTTGGGGATTTTATCATCTGGGGCGAGCCACAGTGGATGGTAGCCTGATAAAATTAAGAGGGTCGAATTAGCATTTCATCTTAGAGTGACACTACTCATCTTCAAGTAACGCTGAACCTCCAAGGGTATTTTCCCGCCTATCCCATATGTTCAGTTTCCAGCATTTCTAAGTTTCATAGTTCCTTTCTTATTCACGAAAAGGTTTTGCAATGACAGATTTTGAAAATTAATGAAACAAGAAAATGAATATAATTGTCATGAATCATGAGCTTCGTTCTCAGTGCGCGTTCTGGGAGTTCGGAACGGTTCTGGGCAAGCGCAGTAGAGTTTTGTCGTTCGCAGTGCCAGAACGCCCAGTTCCAGAACGCCAAGAACGCCGAGTTCTGCGTTCACAGTGTCTTCGGAACCCAGTTCCGAACGGTTCTGACAGTTCCCGTTTTTTTTTTTCGGAACTGTGAGAACTCGAACGCAAGGACGTAGTTAACGCATGCGCATTTCACTATTTTTCGGATCTCGTAGAATAAACAACTTTCGTCTTCATCGACTTTATTCATTAAACAACCTTATATCGTTTTATTTCGCTTCATCGATCATAACAATTTCAGCTTCATTCTCTTTCTTTCATTTCATTCTCTTTCAGTCTCTATACGTTACCAAACTATTCTATAATTCGAAATGTCAACTAGCTCATCAAGTACAGATAGCGATAATTTCGACGATGGTGTTCCGTGGTTTGTAGATGATGAGGACGAGATCGAAGTTATAGTTGGATCTCGTCTACATCCAAGAAACTCAAATTTTTTTGAGAAAATCGTGCCAAGGTTTGACGACAAAGAGTTCGTTTACCACTTTAGAATAAGCCGTGGGCTCGCGGAAGAGTTAGCCCACCGTTTTCAGGCCAGCACCCTCTACCATCACCACTTCGGTCCTTATGGCAAGGTATGGCAAAAAAAAGTTCCAGTCATGCAGCATGATCGTACGAGCGAATCTCGTAAATTATCTTAGTACCTATATTACGTTAGGTACATAGTTTTGAAATTAGAACACTTTGAAATCGTAATAACCAACATTATGGCAACAAAATTCGTTCTAAATAATAATCTGCGACTCAAAAAAGATTTGGGAATTTTAGCTTTTTTGGGGAGCTTTTATCGATTTTCAGCAAATAATAATGAAATGTAAGTAGTAAAGGGATTTTTATCTCAATCCTAAGGATAGTTATCTTCATGAATGACATTTTTATTGCCGGTTTGTTATTAATTGCAATACTTTAGTAATCTAGGCATCAAGAATTATATATACGGGCACTAAACATATTCAAAAAGGGAGCACTGGAAGGTTTCACGAGTTGAGTGAGGTTACAAACAACACAGGTTATTCCACTTCCAAGTTCTGAAATCGTTCGCAGTGCAGAACGCGGTTCCACAAGTTCCGGAACTCCCTGGGACTCCCCGTCCCAGTTCTCATGAGTTCGAGAACTGTTAGAACGCGCACTGAGAACGAAGCTATGAATACCAACAAGAAATGAATATCACTGTTATCGATGTGTAAGGTTACTTTGCGAAAGGGAGGAAGAGATGAGATAGGTTGGTTCGGGATAAAGCATCTTATGCTCAGATGAAATAAATTTGTCTTATTGGAGATGAGGCGCCTCATCTGCCCGCACATGCGCAGTAATGTTTTCCGTTCTCGATAGGGCGCCTCATCTCTATCTCCCTATCGCTTTAGGAACTCTCTATTACTTCAAATATATTAATATTATTTTCCAAATAAACTCAATAGGGAGAGTGAACGGATGAATGTACGTTCGGGTGGGCACACTCGATCCACTGAAGTGATTTCAATCATTACCAGAAAAAACTATTGTTATTTCGAACATTTTTGAGATTTCGACTTTTTAAATATTTCAGTCCTTCGACTCTACCCTTTAGGATTGATCGAAATTGATTCCGAGCTTCAAGGAACAACTAGACCCCACTCCACCCCATATGTGATTTTTGACCCAAGTTTTATAAACTTTGATACTTAGTTATCAGAAAAAGCTGTGGACGACGGATAGCGGGGCTAAGGATTTAATTTTATGTATCTTGAGACACAAACCAACAAATTTTAAGGGGGTTGAAAATTTGTTTTTTGGTACATTAATAAGATTTATTACTGCAAATAATGAACCAAAATAAACTTTGGAAGATAGGTAAGCAGTGATTACCTACTTATTGTTAGTTATTTGAGTTCTAGATTTATGATGATTGGAAATTCTTTAGGTATTACGCAGTTTTATTTGTTTCAGACTCTTAAAGCAATCAGAGAAAATGATTACTCTCAAGAACAAGTTGAAAAAACGTCACACGCTAGCCAGCCAATCAAAGAATTCCCTTTCTATGTTTTCCTATTTCGATTTTCTTCAAAATTGATTTATGATAACTATTTTGGTACTGTGTATAGAAAGCAGTTTCGATACATTATTGATGGGTAAAACACAGAACATGAATGGCAGTGAAGTTTGCAACTAGTTCCACACATCAAGTAATTGGTTCTCTACTTTTCGTCCTACACAGAAATTCCACGATAACATAAAATAATCTAATCACATCATTAGTGAACAGAGAAAAGGGAATCACGTCATCATTTCAACCATTTAAAAAAAAAGTAATAATAAAATAAATTTAAAAAATATATATAAAAAAAAGAGTAGTAAAAATAGAGTTGTTGATCCAGAATTTAAAAATTAATTTTTGGTTCTGTCTGAACTGACTACTTTAATGGAACCTTATTTTCACAAATTATTCCTGAGTCTTTATTAAGCACGACTTAAATTGTGACAGCCAACACCTTTAAGCCTGAACACCAAAGTTCGGTATTAAGTAGATAGCGAAATGTTTGTCACCTCCAGATATTGGCATGGGGGGTTTATTTTTGTTGGTGTTGAACTCAAGAGGAGCATCGTTGAGTCCAGGGTTGACCATGGTCTGGGTGTCATGTGTCATTCCTGGTAGTGGAACCTGGAACCCTGGCATCATGCCTGGCATAGGCCCCATCATTCCAAGTCCACCAGGCATCATGTTGGGCTGGCCTTGAGGCATTCCTGGGAACATGATGCATCATAGTAGAAATATGAATGTAATAATCTATATTTATAACAGAATAAGGGGAATAATGAAGGTCTTTCTCATTTAAAATTTCCTGTTTTTCGAAGTTTTCAGGATTCATGGTGAAATAACACTGGGTTTAGATGCACTATTATGGGGGTTTATTTACATCAGAGGCAAGCGTGTAGATTCAGGGGTACCGTAGGTAGTACTGGTACAACCCCTGACGAAAAGAAGAAGAAAAGATAGGAAAAAAACCTGAAAACTTGAATTCGGACGGATTGATGGATTTGATTAAGTTAGTTCTATCGATTCTTCGTGGTAGATTCGAATTATAGATTGATGAATACTTTGTCGGTTGAGTTGTTTGAGGGTAGAGAATTTACAGGCTTCTCTGATAATGTGGTTTAATCAGGTATGCTGAGCGCTTCCACCAAATATATAGCCTCTTCAGAGCGTATTATTTGATTGATGATCTGTATAATGTTTAAGTAAAAGTTGGGATGCCTCCTTGAACATCTTAGTCATGACAATGTGTGTCTCTCCCCATAAAAATTGCATTTTTCTCAATTTAAGCACAAAATTGACCCTGTAACGGCACCAAAGATGTATGGTAAGTGTAGGGTGAAGGAAAGTAATCGTAACATTTTTCAGATTAGCGAAACCCGAACCAAGTTCCGTACGGTCGTAAGCAAACGCATTTCAGCTCTGTCGTTCGCAGTTTGTTGCACTGTTGAATTCTGTTTCAATAGTTTCGCACCGATTGAGGACGATTCGCCCCAGTTCTGGATTATATCAGGTATTTTACAGGATAACCACCGAAAATGAACCTCTACTCTACCCACAGTAAGAATTCCATCAACACAGATCACTCGTGGAAGGAACCATGGAAGTTAAGAGGGCTATAATTATAATTTTGCAATATTTTGAATGATTCCAAATCCCCCCGCCACCGTTGACAAAAACCACGCGACGGTGTCTTTCAACACAGAATTATGGGATAGCATACCAAATTGTGTTATTCTTACTTGTTAAATGATCCGAACGACGTAACATCTCTCTTTCATTTCTCTGCTTCATTTCTCTTATAACTATACGCCTACTTAATGTTCAACACGTCCTTAACCTAATCCTCTAACGTACTCTTCTTTTTCTCATGCTCCAGTACTTTATACCTAAATAAACAGTTGTTTTATCCCACCAGTAGGTAAAATCTCTTCATGTACACCTAACAGGTAGGAGTAGGTAAATACTTTATGGGTCTTCCTTTCCCATGCGAACAGAGGTCTCAGGAGTGTATTCTAGATAAATACATACGAGCATTAAGTAGGTAAGTAAGTAGAAGACAATTTACACAACAGAACATTAACATATCAGGTATTAAGTAAGTACAGTGATCATTGTCAATGAATGACAAGTAAATCAATATTTTGCTACAAACCCATGGAGATCGAAGGTCCTCCTTGAAAGTTGAAAGCCATTGATGTACTTTTTCTTCGACTATTTGATATCCACTTGTTAACAAAAACACCACTCAATTAAACGCGATATGCATGAACACAGCATCAACCCGATAGCTTCACCAAAACCAAAGTAGCTGTAGCCGTAAAATCATCAGCATCATCAATCACCAGGCAAAATCATTCAATTCAATTATACGCCGCTCACAAGACAACAAATACTGCAGTACAAAACATGAACCTATGTGGATATGGATATTCGAGTGCGATTCTTGTTACAAGACAAGGGGAAGTACAGCTAAATTTCATACGTGCCGCCACTATCGCAAATCGTCTCACAGTGGGACTATTCTGACTGATCAGTGATCACATTTTTTTATGCATTATTTATTGTTACAAGAAATTTTCTGCTGATTCTGATGTCTTTGACTGTAAAATAAGAAACAAGTTTTTCAAAGTATTTTTGGATTAGTAGAGTTTTTTAATCTTTGTAATTGACCAAGAAAAAATTGTTTGTCTGGATCTCAAAATTTGTTGGTTATCTTTTCAAGATGCGTCAGTTCCTCCATCCGTTCGTCCTCACGCATGTACATCTCACGCAGTGCATCATCTCTATCTCTTGTGAAAGTGAAATAAAGTTGTTTTTAAAAACTCAAACCTCGATGGCTTTTCTTTTACTCACCAATGCAGGGTGTCTCGACTTAAGTAGTTAAGACTTCAGGGATCGATTCTACAAGTAATGAGCAACGAAAAGTGCCTCAGGGCCGGATTCATAAACGTTCCTCAAGTTGGGAACTGACTTGTGCTCACAGGAGTGGAGGAACGGCTCGAGTAAGTGAAAGACTCCAGATTGGTATTCATAGATGGAGTGAGATCGTCACTTTCGTGAGTAAGTCAGACACTTACTTGGGTAAGTGAGTGACTCACTTGAAATGAATGTCAAGTCGAGGACTGACTCCACGCTCTTATCACACCGAATTCCATGATATATTGGCAAGACTGATGGCAAAACCTTCTAAAAACAGGTTCATTTCCCACCATGTGGCTACAGCGGCGATTGCCTGGTCATATAAACTGAGAAGAAGATGAGATTTATTTTGACAATTTTACGACTTCGAGTATAATATTATTATATCTTTAATTATTATTAATATATCATTATCATTCATACTCAAATTTTCATGCTCTCATCTGCTGTTTATTACTTCGTTGTTTACGTTTCCGATAACATGCTTTTATTCTTGTTTTTTTTCGGCATTTAAAGTATGAATTTCGAAAACGGCAATATAGTGAGGCTAGAAGGAAACTTGTATGTTCCTTCCAACGTATTTACAAAATACCAGGGAAAATCCCAACAGAGTAGTACATACTCTTCTAGATAGTTATACTCACCGAGCAATGGCATAATTTAATAGTTATACTTGTCAAATTGGTGAAAATTTGAGGTCTGAATAAGCATCACATACGGAAATGGTACCACCCCTCCCCTCATTGTTTCTTTCACCCTCGCTGAATAGATATCCGAGTTCCGATTCGAAATTCCATGTTCTGAACAAAAACAATTAATTATCTATTGAGGGACGTCTCAAGAATAGTGTGATCTGAAATAAAAATGCAAACTATTGGATTTCCGCTCTGACACCTTGGTCTGTAGGTAGGTACCTGTGTTACAACCTAAGCTTACGAAACCTTCCTAAAAAGATACATACGACCGCGGGTATAATCATCTCCAGGAGGACGTCGTAAAAAAAAACATCCCGCATCATTCCTTTTAGAATGTATTATCATAATCTAAAAGTACTGATGCGGGATGTGACGTACCACCTCTGAAGTAAGGTTATACAGGCAATGCTTTGTTTAAGAGGGGGTGTCCTATTAGAATTTTCCCGAACATGAGAAAAAAAAGAACTCAATATAATTTGTATGCCGGATACGTATGTGGTGACACGTGCAAATATACCTTTAGGCATCCATACACAGAGTCAAATTCATATAAATCCACTACAACGAAGAATAAAAAACCGTAGGTATGTCTGAGACCAGGCTAGGATTCCCAACTGATTTTTTTTTTTCGTTCATTTGGTGCCAATTTTAGTCCAGTTGTGCAAAAACCTTTGGAACTTTTTAATTTCACAATGGAATAGAGAAAATAAAGTGGATAATGATTTTTTTAAAAAACTAGTTTTTCCCTATAAAATCTTGTATATATGCAGCCCAAACCTTAACTTACATCCGTATTTTATTGTTCAATGAATTTATCATTTGGTCTAGTTTTGTTTGGAACATACCGATTCGTAATTCAGGAGCCTCAAATTACTTTGTGGAAGGTTTTTTTTTACCTAATACCTACTGATAAATCGTTTTGTTTTCGCTATCCTCATATGATATTCGTGATAGTTTTTTGTTCGATCGAGTTTCAGTCCTGTTAAAATAAACTAACGGAGTTTCAAATTTATGATAGGTGGGGGATGAATAGAGGGGGTGATTCCAGTAAATCATATTTTATTCGTTATCTTTTTTATCCTTTGGTCCAGATATGCGAGAAATAGGGGATTTGATTTTAATGGACTGTTCTATATAAGTAACATGTAGGTACCTACCTAACCGATTTTCCGTGATTTTTGGCCGATTATTTTACTATGTAGTTTGCCCAAAGTATTTGGGCCCTCAGTGAAACCAGCCCAAGCAAATTCAAATATAACACTGATGGGAGAGGGGGTATAGATAAATACCTCAGATAGGGTAGTCCCTGTAAGGCATGCATTACTTACCAATATATTTTATAGTTGAAGGTGCGAGGGTAAGCCAGTGGCCATCCAGACCAAAATTATACATGCATTCAATAGTAGGTAATGTATTCTAGGTAGCTAGTTCTACATGGAGTTCAGTGAGACGGTACTTTACTTCTTTATTTCCATTATCAATTAAACATAGCTCACAGCACAGAAGAACAAATTCGAACAAATATAGCGAATGTTTATTATAAATTATACAAATAAACTGAGGTAGGTATATCACGGAATTGATCTGAAACTGGTAAGATGTATCCTCCGTTTTCGTGGGATGGGATGAAAATCAGAACCTACACAGAACATTTTTGAATGGTGTTTGAACAGCGTTTTTTCGATATTTTTAACCATAAATTAAAAGCATTACATAAAATGAAAACAGTTAACGAACGAACAATTACTGACCGATAACGACAAATAGAACAGTTAAAAACTGTGATGTTAACCTTTTCAAACTGTGCTGTTAACCTTTCAAGCAATAGCACTCATCTTCGATAATCATTCTATGTTCCGTTTGAGAAGTTACCGATGGCAAATTGACGATGTAATATACACCAAAACTATAGCAAAGATGATAGAGTAACATAAAAGCACTGAAATAAAGTTTCAAGTCTTCCTCAAGGTAGCTAAGCTGGTTCCTTGGGATTTTGGCTGTTGAAGTCGAGGACTGCCCTGACTTCAACATCGAGTTGGTTTTATGAATCCGGGCTCTCCCCGAGTTGAGGCTCCGCTCGAGGAATGGTGTGACTCCACAGCTCGAGTGATGATTATGAATTCCGTTGGCGTCTGGAGGACTCCTCCAGCGATACTTGAGGCACTTCGAGCCTCAAGTGCCGTTTATGAATCCGGCCCTCAGACTTTTTCTTTTGGAGGCTTCGTTTCCGAGTTATTTCTTTTTCAAGATTTTTTTCATGTTTCACCGAAACGGCTCTAACTCCCTAATTTTTGGAGTTTTCTCAAATCTGAGGATACCGTTGGAAAGAGCGTTAAAATTACTATCTTTCCGATGCAAATTCCAATTTTTTTAAATTAGTTCTAGTTAGTGAAAAAATGGCCAAAATTCAGCATTAGAAAAAAACGCTACAAATTATTACACAAAGGTTTATTATTTATGTATCAGACAGCCCTTCTACGTAGATCTCTGGTCCATAATTATTAAACGCCGCTTATAGTAGGTACCTATATTTAGTATCGGAACTTGGAGCTTCGGACCTCACAAATGGGTTCAATCCATTACAGCAGCGGAATCTCACAATTTTACGCTTTTTAATATAGTTGAAAAACAAAACAATTTATTACCAAGTCATCTTTCCAACACATAAAAGTGTTACCTATACTTTACATTGATATCATTTAATTGGTCAAATTTCAAAAAATGTGCTGACAAAATCACTGAAAATGGCTAAGAATCGTTAAATTGATATTTTTTAGCATAAGATTGGTCAAATAAAGTTTATCAACTATGAAATTGAACATTCAACAATTTATGTACGAAATTATGCTAAAAAAATTTTGTTTTAAAAAATCTATAAAATTGCAAAAAATAGCCTAAAATCCAAAATCTCTTTTTGAATAGAAGAGTATCATTTAGAATACTTTTTTTTTTTAACACAGAATGTGTTTTTGCGATGACCTACCGAAAAAAAATCGTCACAAAAAACCGACAGAAAAAACCGTTATGCGCCTTTTATAATGATTTTCACGTACAACCAAGCCGTTGGTAAGGAAATAGAACTCCCGCAGTGTTCATTGCACAGAAATTGTTCACCATTCGTTGGAAAGCTCTCAATTTATATAGTATTTTTCTTGTAGTTACATATTTATTTATATAATATTTATAGGGTTTTAGACCAAATTAAATGTCTAACAATTATTTATTTTATTATTGCCAAATATTGTTATTATTCACGTGCAACCAAGCAACCAAGCAAAAACACATTCTGTGTTCCTATGATTTCATACAGAGTATGGAAAAAGAAATAAACCGGGGGGTGCAGGGGGGCGGAGCCCCCCGCCGAGGCGCAAAGCGCCGAGTTTTAGCATAAGATTGGTCAAATAAAGTTTATCAACTATGAAATAGAATTTTTTTTTTCCATAAAATTAATAGCTAACATTTCTTTTCTTTTTTTTTACTCATAAATCTCCAATTTCTATACAACTTGAAATATACAAAAAAAGACACTTTTTCACCTATTTTTGGCTCATAGCACCCATGGGTGTGGAGCGATCGAGCTGGCGAGAAGTTAGGACCAACTAGACCCCAAGTGGAGTCTATGTGCGAAAGAACAGATTTTTTAAGTCAATTCTAAGGCCTTTTATGGCCCGGACGGCGAATGGCGGACGGCGGACGGACATTTCAAATTTGGATTCTACGCACCTTGAAACGTAAAGTGACAAAGTTTGAGGGGGGGTTATAAAATTTTTTTGCTATACGATCACATAGGCTTATTATTGGAAATAATAAACCAAAATGTAAAAATTGTCGATTTTCCTTTGTTTTTCTGCTTTCAGTACCTATGGAAGTTTTTTGGCAGGCGCTTTTCGGGAAAAACTTTCTAAAACTGTCAGCTTTCCAACGGTTTACTCAAAAAAAAAAAAAAAAAAAAATTTTATAGGGAAGTTTTGGGAGAAAATAGCGTTTGAATCACAACAAACGTGATTATGTCGGTCAAAATCAACCTTTTTTTTTAATATTTCATTATGCACAGCTTTATTCGATGATAATAAACTGCATCTGCGCATGCGAGATCTCTTCCTCGCGGATTGTGTGACGTTGCTTAAGGTATGTACATTCTGCATACAAGAAGGAGAGAGGCACATTGAGAACCTACTTTGAATTTTAACATGGAATCATGTTTTAGCGATGGATCCCCCGCCGAAAAGTGAGACTATAAAGTGAGATGAAAGTAGCGCCAATAATTGTGATGATTTCCGCTTACAACCGCGTCGTTGCTAGGGATATGATACTTCGTCGTTTTTCATCCCACAAAATTCGTTGACCATTCGTTCGAAAGCTCTCGATTTATCCAACCATACTATATTAACTACTGCGAAGTGCGTGGCCAACAAGCTGAGTTATGAGCATGGTTGTATGAATAATTGTTTACACACAGGTGATCATTCTCAATTATTGATATTGTGAACATGATTGCAACCGCTTGTTAATTTTTGATGATTTCATTGAGCTGGTGTTTCGATTATGTGATTCATAGCAGGTGATCCGAATATTGCGAGAACAGTTTGATTTGTGAAGCGGTGGTTAAATCATTTTAATAGGTAATTTCTATACTTTACACTATAGGAAGCTGTAATTTCGTATGTAGCCTCTTTCTATAATAATACTCGCGAGTTTCTATTAGATCATCATCTCACAAGAGCTCAATCGTCGTGATCATTTCTATAATAAAGTGAATGTTTACTCGCGAGTTTCTATTAGGAGATCATCATGTCACAAGAGCTCAATAGTCGTGATCATTTCTATAATAAAGAGAGAGCGAGAAGCTAAAACATGATTCCATGTTTTTTACATTTTAGCAGTCAGGCTCAAAGTAATAACATCCGGGGGGTCCAGAGGGGCGAAGCCCCCCTTGCGAGGTCAAGGGGCGGAGCCCCTTGCGAGGCCTGAAGGGCCGAGTTTTGATTTCTTGTTTTTTTAAGGAGTAATTATCATTTTTTTAAATAACACGAGCGTTCTCTGATACAAAACAGCATTTTCATTGCTAACCCACCCCACATTATTAGGTACCTACTCAAATGAAACATAAGTATCCGAGGAATAATTTTGAAGCACAATTAACTGAGGTAGCCGATCGTATTTTTCTGCCTGCCCATCAGATTATTATTTAATTTTGATCAAGTAGATGAGGCAGGTGGAGGATGAGTTAGGCAGAGACACTATTATTTTTTGGTTTATTGTCATCAAATACAGCTCTGAATAATAAACCAACAAAGTCACGTTTTTTGTCAATCAAACGCTATTTTCTCCCAAAAGTTTCCTGTAAAATTTTTTCTTTAGTAGACCGTCGGAAAGCTGACAGTTTCAAAAAGTTTTTCCTGAAGAGCGCCCGCCCAAAAACTTCCATACTAAAAGCAGAAAAACGAAGGAAAATCGACAATTTTTACATTTTTTCCGAATGCTGAACTTTGGCCATTTTTTTTCACTAACTAGAACTTTACTAATCAAAAAAATTTGAATTTACATCAGAGAAATAGGATTTAACGCTCTTTTCAACGGTATCCTCAGATTTGAGAAACCTCCAAAAATTGGGGAGTTAGAGCCGTTTTGGTGACGTAAGGTCGAAAAGACGAAAGAAATCTTAAAAAAAGAAATAACTCGGAAACGAAGCCTCTAAAAAGTAGAATCGCCTCGGAAAGGGTAGCCTCTTGTAGAATCGATCCCTGAAGTCTTGCTCAAGTTGAGACACCCTGTATATATGCATGAAATAGTGCAAACTTCAGGAATCGTTTCAGAATGCCCCAAAACGGATTTCACTGAATACATTTTTCAAAAATTTTGATTTTAAAATTTTCCTAGCCATTGCAATAGCTACATTTTTTACGAAAATTCGCTGAAAGAAGAAGAATATTTCCATGGAATTGAGTTCCATAAAGTCCAATACCAACGGCCACACCATTAGAAGGTTAGCGTCAGAAGAAGGCTCAACTACAACAACTACAGAAGTTGTGCGTTCAGTGTTCACTTGTTCAGTGTCAGTGGTCTTTGTGTCAAGTGTGGACGGACTAGGCTGGGCTGTCCACATTCTGTGTATAGAATGTCGTAGGTTTAGTTATTTGTTAATTTTGTTGTTAATTCGTTTTGTTGTGGGATCGATTCGCATGTGTACGATCTTGTCATCGAATGTATGTCGTGTGAGTGTCAATAAATATCTGTTCGACTTCTAGAAGAAGGGATCAATTTCTATGCAATAGAAATATTTTCAAGACGTTATGGTAGTGTAGCAAGTTTTGTTGCAACAAGCAGCCTACTTACTTGTGGACCTACCTGAACCTAAAAAAGTGCGATCATGACGGAGATAGAGGAAGACTACATTTCCCCCAGCCCGGCTTTGGAAGAAACCTTTTACATATTATCGAAAAGAAACGCTGTGTACCGTGTTAAGCTCTCTGAAAAGGGACTTTGCATGGTCAAAGAAGTAAATGGGAACGTCAAAACTGAAACCATTGCGTTAGAAGATATTATCGGGTGTCGCTGCATGAGGAGTAAACGATTTGATCAAAAATGCATTTGGCACCCAACGTCACGCAAAGGGAACTTGAAGGTTGTAGATGAAAATTCTGCCGATTGGGATGAATCCGACGTATCGGCGTACTTGTATATTTACGCGTATGTTTTGAAGAAAGGCAAAGTGAAGAGTAAAAAGAGGGAAAGGATTGTGATAACATTGCGGTTCAGGTCCTATGACAGGTACGAGGACAATATGAAGGAGGCACAGAAGTGGAAAGTCACTGTCAAGTATTACATGAACTGTATATTGCAACGATCACACCCAACGAGCTACTACAATCCGGAGAAAACATCTCTGCTGGGAGGTGAGAATTGCATTTTATATAACGTTTAACTTTAAAATAAAATGGGATTACGAAGGTTTGATGTATCTTAGTAGGACTTTACCACAAAAGTTCCTGGTTCTTTTGATTTCAGCTCCATACTTTCATTTTGTTCTGACAACCTTGTACTCTTAGAGTTTTTTGTTCCTATTAACTTCTGTTTCAGGAATTAGAAATAGTACAATACACTGGTAAGCTCACGAAATTGTTCACAAAATAATAATCGAATTCATGGGGCGTTTTTAGTAATTCAGTAACGGCGGGGGGTTGGGGGCAATAAAAATCTTCAGTGGAGAAGGATTCAATAACATCCTTCCTTAAGATGGAACGTCCTCTTCATCGTATCTTGGTAGCGGTCGCCTTTTTAATTTGCCTTGCCTTGCTCGAACCAGATACGAGTGTGGTTCCTCCAATTTACTTATAACTTTCTCATGATGCCTCAAATCTGTTGTCCACACCATCTCTCCAACCTTGAAGGTCTCAGGTCGAGCTTTAAGGGGCTTTTATGATTTCCGTCACGTATATATTATGTACTATTTCTTGTACGTATCCTGGTACTTTTCCTCCCATGGATTCGTCTCAACCAATGCTTTCCCCGCAAGCAACAAAGGGAGGTTGTTTCTCAAGGTTCTCTTGAGGATGAGGTCTGCAGGGCTGAACCTTGTTTCTGGTGCATTGCTGTACGGTCAACAGCGAAAGCTCAAAATTATTCTTGTTATTCAATGGCAGTCTTCACAGATGTTTCGGCAACTCCGTTTGCTTGATGATAGTTAGGACTGTTATGAAAAGGTGTTGAATCCCTAGTTTTCATCACATTCACTAGGTAGATTCAAGTGGAAAAAAAGTTCCCTGGGTCATTCTCATTTCATTTGCCGCTTTGGGTCGTTTGAGAACCTCAGTGATGTGAAATATGAAAGTGCTCGAAAATGAGGTTAGATCGGCAAATACTACTCATTGTACATTGCAGATTTGTGTTCCATAGATGAACAGTGAGTTTTTCATTGATGTATTTTATATATATTTTTGTATTAAAAAACATGATATCCAACTCATGAGTGTTACCGGATTTCAAAAATTGATTTCTGTAAAATGGATGACTTAGGCAAAATTGTTGTCGTTGCTCAAGTAAGTACAAAAGAATCACGTTCAAACGTAATATTCAGATTTTACGGAATTCATGTTGAAGGCAGAGTAATTGAGTTTTAATCTCAGGAGTGTTACCCTATTATTGTACCGTAATATCAGGAGTGTTACAAATCCTTGGTCTTACTCCTGAGGCCTGAGATTTCTTTCTACGGAAGCCCTATGCAGCCAGTCAGTCAGTCAGACTCCTGAGAGGTAACACTTATGAGAATTTCCAGTAAAAATGTCGTCACACAGGATGATGAAGTGGCAAAACTCGGGGATGGCTACTGTTTGAAACCTGTCACCAAGCAGTATGGTTGTTGATGTAGGATTATTTTGTTTAAGCACCAACAACACTCGTAATTTGTGTAACACTCATGATTGAAAATAAAAATACTCAACATGTTTTTAGGCTTATTTCGCTGTAAAAACTGCTGCAACTCCAACAGTTACCCTGGCCACTTCTAGACTGTCATTGTTTCGTAACTACCTAACTTCTACTTAGTTGTTAGGTAGGAGGGGAAAGTAACACTCATGAGTTTCCTGGATTTCAGGTTTTATTCGTCATCGCTATGTATTGGTTAAAGGGGATTTTGGGCAGTCGAATTATTTCTCGTTGATCTCCCAACTTATTACTACCCTTTTCCCCCCAAAATCGCTAGTTTTGGTCAAGAATTGTGAGAATTCGTCTACGGGATCATGAAAGCGGCAAATGAAATGAGAATGACCCGTATAAGAGGAAACAAGACAGCTTGAGTACGAGTCCGCATCTCCGGGACACATTTTCATGCTTCGTTTATCACATTCGCCTTCGTAGTAAGCCGAACGTGGAGTTGACATTTGAATTTCTTCAACTTCCTAGAGTGAACATGGGAGAATTAAGCTTACTCAGCTGATCAGGAAAGAAACCATAATATTATTGATCAAATTAAATGATTGATTTCAATAGTCTCTTGATGTCCCAGAGATAGATTTCTTCTAATGTTTGTAAGGATGGTGTCTACGTTGGATATTCTTATTCAAATCACTAGGGTCTAAGCAGTTCCTTACTTTGTCTTGTTGTCGGACTACCACCATAGGAGAAACTGCTGGGGTTGGTTCTACGACTGGCTTAATTATGCCTAACTTGACCATTGAATCTAATTCTTGTTTTACTTCATCCCTAATGGAATACGGAACCCTTCATGCTGGAAATATCTTCAATTTTGGATTGTCGACTATATCAATGTCATATTCGAAATTGTTTGAACAGCCAATTCCTTGAAAAATATTACTGTCTTCACTAGCAATTTGTATGTTCTGAATACGTTTAATGAATCCAAAACTTCGGCAAGACTCTCTACCTAGAATAGCGGGGAACTCTCCACTCACTACTATAAATTTGACGTTATACTGCTCGTTTTTCTTTGTTGTGACCCTAGCAATGCATTGGCCAACAACTGGAAGTTTGTCGTTAGTATAGGAAATTAGGAGATTGACTGAAGAACTAGTTATATGAAGACCACTTTTAATTGCGATCTTTCCATTGACATCATTACACTGGGCACCTGTGTCCAGTTTGAATTGAACTTCGTTATTTCTAGGGAGTGTCAGTTGTTCTATCCAGTCCTGCAATGGTGACTTATTTTGTAGTGCATTGATAAATAATACCTAATCTTGAGACATGTTCAAAAAATCCACTTGCTCGTTCCCGTCAGTTTCCTCTGTCGCCAGCAACTTCATGATTGTTCGATCTCGATCGACACATCGACTCAGCATGTCCGAAACGTTCACATCGGGCACGGTCTTCGTCCATGAAGAGTACCACATCGAAAACACAAAAACGTATCATTATCTGAAATTGATTTGATATTAGAAACTTGAGTCTGTGGTTGTTTAATAGCGTATACGGAATTATTTTTCCCGGACATTTTAGCGATTTGTGTACCTATTTCTTCAGTTGATCTGCACATTTTTATGGTTTTATCTAAAGTTAGATCTTCTACCTCAAATAGTTTTTGGCGGGTATCATCGGTAACGATACCACAGACCAATTATTGACCTCGAACTAAAGCATCCTTCATTTTATCATGTTCACATTTGTTCGCTTGATTCTGGACTCTTGTAAGAAATTCGTTGAACTTTTCCCCATTTTGTTGAAATAGTTCATTAAACAAAAATCTCTAATAAATAATATTCGATTTTTTGACAAAATAATCAGCAAACTTCATCTTGATCGATGCTAGGTCATAGGGTTCGTAATTTATTGTCTTCACCTGAACTGAATGATTCATAGACACTAATTGCATTTTCGCCTATCAAAGTCATGAATGCAGCAATTTACTTTTCCTCACTTTATACAAATTAGTTGCTATGGCAAACCAAACATTGCTTCCATCTTGCAGACATGTCACTGTCATTATTTGCTATTAGAGCTTGAGGCTTACTGCACCATCGTCGATTTTGCTGCAATCATCTTCGCTCTCTGGCGCGTCCTGTTTCTCTTTCTTTCCTCTAAACTTTGACACCATCTCATATTTGAGCAATTATCATATAAATACTGTATACAACTTAGGTATATCAGATAATATCAAATTATGTTTTTGTAGAATACAACTTTTTGAATTGACTTAATATTATTAATGAACTAGAGGCCTGTTAGGGCTTGGAAAGCCCTAATCTAGTCCGTATAACAGTAGTACCTAACAGGAACTCAGCACATTATAGTAACGATATAAGTCCTACCTATCGAATTTCAACTTCCTACAGTGAACAGGAAAGAATTTAGCTCACTCAGCTGATCAGAAAAGAACCCATCACTTCACTCGTCTCTTAATGTCCCAGAGAGTCTACCTATCAAATTTCAACTTCCTACAGTGAACAGGAAAGAATTTAGCTCACTCAGCTGATCAGAAAAGACCCCATCACTACGTTTCTTACTTACCGACACTTTAGCAACAAACTTGGGGCCGTGCTGATTCGGAATTATATATAAAGACCATTCGGAATTACTTATAAAGTCCGCTAAGCTCTTCAGTTTCAATTTTTCCGTTCAGAAATAACTCTCCTAGATGTTAGTAACTACACTACGTTTCTTACTTACCGTGAATTGATGGCAACTGTTGTTACTGCCACAGCCTAATAAACAACTCTCGTTGATAAGGACCGCCTAGAACACGATCAAGGCGGGTATAGAGACGAACGGCGACACTTTTGCAACAAACTTGGCGTCGTGCTGATTCGAATGAGCAGTCTTGCACTAAAATCGGACCGCGAAGTTCTTCACAATTTCAAAGACCGTTCGGAATTATATATAAAGATGTTTATAAATCACATTGAACTGCATAGGAATAGGTATTGTAAACAAATATCACCAGTAGTGAATCATTAATGGACTTGGCAGTATATAAGCTCGATTCTACTACGAGTACACCATAGTATCATCACTTATCTTGCGCAGCACATTTTTCTACTGATGGTATTTTCAGAGGGACTTTACACATTAAATTTAGTTGAATACAACAAATAATTAATAAATTGTACATGTAATACTTTGAAAAAGGGGCTTTTAACTCGTGAAGACGCATAACGTGTTGCAATATGTTAAATATGACCCATGAGAATTAGTTTAATGCTTATTATCCTATAAAGAATTATTTCATATGGATTGGTATTTGTTCACTCAATTAGTTTTCTTGCCTTCTTGATGAGGGGGTGTTTCGATTAATGTGTGAAACTGTATGCTGAAACATCATTGCTGATACACGTTGAATTTTCTTGTGTACTATATCTGTCCACAGATGCAAAAGTGCTGTTCATTCTGAACCCCAAAAGTGGTGTTGGAAAGGCCAGGGAGACTTTCCAAAACAAAGTGGTGCCTCTGCTCACTGAGGGAGATATAAACTATGATCTTCACGTCACTCGTCACGCTCATGATGCCCGAAATGTTGTACGAACTCAGGTAAAGGTCAATGTTTGTTTATGATACGACGAGAAATTGATTAAAATAATGCCCACCATGCACGATTTGGTCGGACTGTTTTGCTAGATGATACCATTGGGGAAAGTGAGGGGGTCCCACTATCATCTTGGACTTAACAGTCAGCCGGACATTGAACAAAATTTAATTCGATCATCTGGACGGAAAGAAGGAACCACAGTCTAAGGGTGCATCAGTAGGGTGAGGCTAGAGGGCACAGTGTGGCCGCAAGTCTGTGTTTTGTGATTATTTGATTTCTGTTGTATTTATTTTGTAGAATTTTAATCACGAAATGACCTAAAAAAGGAAACCTCTCGTTTTTGTGCAAATCGCGTTCGTCATTATGGTTTTCTACTTTGTCCTTAATGATGTAGCCATTCACAGTATGTTTTCTCATCATTCTCAAATAATTATGCCAGTATTTAGGAGCAAATTTTGATTCGTTCAACAGGTGATTGTGTGAACTCACTAACCACTGCACTTTCAAGGTTCAGTGGTTTGATTTCTTCTACACTCTAATACCTTGGAACCCAATCCAAGGTAAGGAAATTTTGTGGGATTTTCCATGAATCACAGCTTATACTAACCTTCTTGCTGAAATCAATTTGAGTGTTGCCTGTCCAGTCTGGTTGTAGATATTATGAAAGGGTTGTACAAAAAGACAGCAGTCCATTTTGAGTACCTTTTCCTCTCTCGCTAACCACTCATCATTATCTTCAGAGCAACTTGGGGGTCTCAGAGGTGTACTAAGGTGCGGTGACACTGCCATCGGACTCGACACGACGGAGTAACCAGACTCCGTTGTCCCGATTCGGTCCAGTTTATTACAAAAGAATCTCATTCAACGAGGAGATTTTCATCGATTTGGATTCAGAATCCGAGTTGGATGATGAAATGGAAATTATATCTAGTTTTGTATGCCCCAAGAAAAAAGGGGAAAAAAAAGGCTAGGATGTTGATAGGTGGAAAAAAGTTAATTAGGTAATCAAATTGTTGTTTATTATGAAGTTTGGTGGCGGAAAATTCAAACCATCAGTTTTTGTCCCTATCTACTACCATGTACCAACCTATCGTTCCCATTTTTCGGAAGGTAGGCATTTATTTATCGTAAATAGACTCGTAATTATAGGATTTTTTCTTCTTCCAAAAATGACCATAGTAAAAAGTTGTTGTAAACTGCAAAAGAAATCTGCATTCGTGAACACTAAAAATCAGGGGTTGAAATCTATATATATATTATTTTGAGTTATTAAAGAAGGTTGGAAAAGATAGGAAACAGTTAAATAAACTTACAAAATTGAGAGAATTGAGAGATCACCTTATAATTGGCTCAGGCGCATGTCTGCCCCATCCGCAATCAGTGTTGGGCATAATCTTATCGTCGAATACTAATACGATCGTAATCGCGATAATTATTCGTTGATCGGTTCATCAACTGCGATTATATTCGTATTCGTGTAATCGTATTCGTATGTCGGCGATTACACGAATACAACCCATAAAAATGCGTCACGGTCATCAATTTCAGTAGGGCGTCCCTTCTATAATATGGGAAGCCTTGCTAATATTACCTAACTTCAGAGGGACGTCCATAAAGCGAATTCAACTATTTGAGCCCAAGTATAGTTGTGTCGCCGCATATCATAACCAGAGCAGTTCTTAAGTTCCTACTGATTACTTCGAGTTGGTAGTGATTACTTTTTCAATTACTTCGACAGAATATTATATTCATGGATGTATGAGTTTAGGTGTGCGCAGGTGTAACAGTAGCTACAAGGTCGATACTATTAAGGCAGGTGACAATCGTGCATTGCGGACAGTGTTGGGCATAATCTTATCGTCGAATACGATTGTAATCGCGATAATTATTCGTTGAATCTGATTCGCATAAAAATGCGTCACGGTCATCAATTTTAATAGGGCGTCTCTCTTATAATATGCAAAGCCTAGCTAATATTACCTAGCTTCAGAGGGACGTCCTATTGAAATAGATTTGAGACAAATAGGCTGGGCTCAAATCGTCGAATTCGCTTTAAGGACGTCCGTCTGAAGCTAGGTAATATTAGCAAGGCTTCGCATATTATAGGAGGGACGCCCTATTGAAATTTATGACCGTGACGCATTTTTATGGGTTGTATTCGTGTAATCGTCAACAGACGAATACGATTACACGAATACGAATATAATCGCAGTTGACTCAGAATCAACGAATAATTATCGCGATTACAATCGTATTCGTATTTGACGATAAGATTATGCCCAACTCTGATTGCAGATGGGGCAAACATGCGCCTGAGCCAATTATAAGGTGAGCGAAAAAATATTGACCATGGATTGGTACCTTGGGATCTCTCAAGGCCTTAAATGGAGCATCAGAATTGATTCCCACATGATTTTGGCCGTTTCAAAGCAAAAAAAGGGCCGGAGAGAACAAATTTGGGATAAATGCTTATCGATTCGGCCCGGATCGGATCCCCTTGGGATGGAAAAATAGCGGTCCGGCCCGGGGGTGAAAATTTAGGTAGAGGGGGAACCGGAGTCAGGGTTTGACCCTACCAAAAACTGTCAGTATTACAGTATCTTCTCCCCTGAAATCGACAGGATGGGTTCAGACCGGCACAGTCAAGTCAAGTATGGTTGTGTCGCCGCACCGTTGAGGTAGCCTTTTTTTTTTTTTTTAAATACAAATGCCAAAATATCTCCATAGTTTACCAAAAAAACTGTTAATTATATTTGGGTGGCAGTTCTTCAGTTTTGAACTTTGTTTATCATCTTTCATCAGAAAATCTCCAGAAGAAGTCATGCAAGTTGCTGAGTACAGAAAGAGGGAAGACTTCAGTTGCGCTCACGTCTACTCTTTAGCTATTTTTTGTCATAATATACTTCACTGCGAATGATTTGATTATTTGGCATAAAAGTATTATTTACCGAATTTCCCCCTCCCTATCAAATATAAAAACTTTGAAAAAAGTCTGCAAGCATTTCAACGACTTGGGCGACACATTTCACGACCATCCATCGATAAATCTATCGAGCTTTACTAAGGTAATAGTAGTGCTAAAAATACTTGAGCCACCGAATTTGTACATTGATAATTTTTTCTATTCGTTTCTTCTAACGAAGTAAGGAGAATAACGGTCGTTTACTGAGACACTCCGTATAATGATAACTTCTAATATTATGGCTTTCAGTATATTGCATGTTTGCTTTCTGGAAATAGTGGTATGTACATTAACTCGTATTTTTAAGTGATTGCCTACTCTATTTATTGTTGCAAATTCACATTTAACCCCCCCCCCCCCCCCGTAACAATCAGTAACCACCCCACTCTTGGGAGTGAAGAAACATAATAATAAATAAAAACATGTTGGTAAGTAATGCGTGTATTGCAGGGGCATTCCTATGTCTGGTTTGTATTTATATTTTGTGTGAATAGCGATAGTAAAGTTTGGTGCAGCACATAGCTCCCTCGTACCCCTACGAAATTGTAGGTCACTACTATATGGTTATAGAGAAGATTACAAAAAAAAATTTTCTTTTCTTTCTAATTTTCTCTATTACTAAATTGCAGTTTTGTTAGTACCTACTATATTGTTTTGTTAATTGTCATGCTGAAGCATAACCTGAAGAAAATGCAAACTAAATTAGCAACTTGAAAGTAGAAGCAAAGTGTTTCAAGGGTGTTACGATTGTGCTTACGTTGTGGCTGCAATTGTTAACAACGAATAGTCATCACCCGACATTCAGTCGTATAGATTTGTGAGAAATCGGATCATTAGAGAGTTTTTGTACTTCTCGTATTCGTATTTCTCGTAAACACGAAAACAAGCTGTTAGATCGTGCACAATGCTAACCTTTTTGTTTTGATTTCTCGTAGCGTTTTAGTGAGCCTGAGAGACAGAGAACTCTTACAGTGACGTTAACGTGACTCTTGTAATGACACACTGCTCAAAACTTGCAGTAGACAGTTTTTAAACTATAACATGAAATAAGAATTAACGACCACTTACTTACTTCTACACCATACAAAAAAGGTTCAGCCATGAAGAACAAGTCTTATTACGTGTAAAGTAAATCTTGAGGTAAAAATCTGAAATCGTCGCGCTAAAACGTCGAAAGCACGGAAAAAATTCCGCTAATGACCCATCTGGGACAAGTGCGGGGGAAAAACACGGACAAAAGACCAATAAGTACAGAGGATAAACTAACAACAAAACACTGCACGAAAGTGGGAAAAGTCAGGCAATTTGTTAGGGTGTGTCCATACTGATGTGTGTGTTGGTTGTGTCCATACCAACCAAATTAGGGCTACTTGGGGTTGATCAATTATAGCTTTGTTCCAACAACGACAAAAAGGCGCTCTAGAGGAGCTCAGAGCCCGAAATTGCGTTCCAACAAGGTTATGGAGTCGGGAGCCCGGTGTTCCAACAGATCTTAGAGCGCCCCCAGAGCTGCTCCGGGGGTGCCCCAAGCAGCCCCACACTTTTGATGGGGTCTCATCGAGAGCTCCGAGCCCTACGCATGCGCATTTTGAAATAACCTGCTACCCTTGGGTAAACTACAATCCGCGTAACCTTCTCTAAACGTCAACAATTTTTTTCACTGCGAAAGTCAAGGAGGAGGTTACGCACGCGGATGATTACCTGCGTTACATCAATTTTCAACTACCGTTAACGCGTTTTGAACTCTCGGGGGAGCTCCGAAGTGTTCCATCAAACACGAAAGTGGGCGACCATGGAGCTAACCCCTTGGCAACTCTCTGCAACCCTGGAGGAGCCATGGGGGTCGCTCTCGAAGCGCTGTTGGAACAAAGCTAATGGTTATCCTGGAGAGAGGTCATGTTTTCGTCTCGTAATTACGATTCCGAAAAAGCTGAGCGAAAAAGCTTACTCTCCCAGTTCCGAAAAGCGTTTCATGTAACGAAAACCTCGTTTTGGAAAGGCTATTTTTGTACAAAAACACTATTACGTCGGGCTACACTAGCTGGTGAGGATTGCACATTCATGGGAAAACACCTGTGTGAACCGAGTTTGCTGTTTCAGTTTGCCTCATACCTCTTTCTTTTCTCTTGTGTAACTCTTTGTTTAAAATTAAGACGGTGAGTAGACATTTTGTATTGGAATGAAATCATTTTTCACCTAACAAATGTGATACGAACTAAATCACTCGCGACGAAGTTGTGGAAACCCATTTAAAAACGGAAGTTAGTGAAAAACGTTGTCTATTTCCACGAAAAATAAAGAGTTACACTGTTAAATCGATTTCGACGGTTAGGCCATCATCAGTAACAAACAATAACTTAAACAAGTTATTGTTTGTTACTGATGATGGCCTAACCGTCGAAATCGATTTAACAGTGTAACTCTTTATTTTTCGTGGAAATAGACAACGTTTTTCACTAACTTCCGTTTTTAACAAATGTGATTGTGGTGAATCAGTCACGGCACTGAGCAACAAACATAAAAGAGGAGTTTTATTAAATATCAGCTGTGTAAAAAATGGCAAGCGGGGTAAAAAGAAAAATATATTTCTGGATGATATTCAACTCATTATATAATATATCGAATGTCAATTTTTCATGGGTATTGGTATCATAAATGAATGTTCATTTCTGGAGATCCAATACCATTTCTTTGGGATCCTATCAATATTAAAATAATTTATCCCCTTATCCCCCCCCCCCCTCACCCACTCAAACTGTGAACTTGCTGGTGAATGGGGGGATCCACAAATTGATAACCATTTCTTTAAAATTATCATTGACATACCTTTCGGAGGGTCGTGGGCGAATGTACTCGTATTTGATGTAAAGAAATCATAATCAGACCTTCCAAACAGTACTGTCCTGTTTCGACGGCCTATTGATGATGTCTTTATATTGAAAGCGCTCGCCCTGGGTACTCTACTTGCTAGTGACGACGGAACTCTTCGTAAAGTATGTAAATTATAATTTTTCTATTACTAATAGCGGAAATAACCCTTTAGATGTAATATCAAATTCATAACCAATTGATAACCATTTCTTTAAAATTATCATTGACATACCTTTCGGAGGGTCGTGGGCGAATGTACTCGTATTTGATGTAAAGAAATCATAATCAGACCTTCCAAACAGTACTGTCCTGTTTCGACGGCCTATTGATGATGTCTTTATATTGAAAGCGCTCGCCCTGGGTACTCTACTTGCTAGTGACGACGGAATCCTTCAAAAGGTTTGTGAAAGATAATCTTACTATTACTAATAGCGGAAATAACCCTGTAGATGTAATATCAAATTCGTGTAAATTGAAAACATGATGTTAAAAGTTGTGCGACGCCTCTGTAGACGTTTTTTTCTATGTATAACAATGACAGATGTTTTGGAACATGTAGCTTCTCAAAAATCATAAATGAATACAGCATTTTCTGGTAGGTACGTTCCTGTTAGGTTCTCCGCAGGTGGCACTTCACACTTCAAAAAATCCTTGATCTTTTCAATCTGCCCGTGTTTCCAGCATCACGTGTTTTACCTTTGGCCTCCTAAATATAGACACCGTCTTGTTTTTGCCTTTAAAAGGAGATTTTCCTTGCAGCCTGCTTTTGAATTTTTTGGCGCATGTGGACATTGTTCCAATATTTATTTTCTATGTAGTATACCTACATAGAAGACGTTATACAAGTGAAAAAAATAAATAAATAAATTTAAAAAACCTTTAAACTTCACACAATTCATGAGTTGTCCTCATATGTATGTTGACAGAACATGTGGCAGTACATTGGTGGCGTTGTGGTGATTGGCGGAGACGGTATCCTCTACGAAGTAATCAACGGTCTCATGGAGCGACCAGACTGGGAATCGCTTTTCGCTGAGCTCAAACTGGGGGTGATCCCATGCGGTAGTGGCAATGGGTTGGCCAAGTCCATCAGCTACGCTTATAGGTTAGCTAATACCTAATGTATATTATTATTTCTTATTTTTGCTGTATTATGCACAGAAAGGAATGTTTGCTTCGACTGCCACGGGGGTTAGCATGTTATTATTATGTTATATGAATATGAGGGTTCTGTATGCGTTTAATTTTTTGTTTGAACAAAGAAAGTAAGTATGGAGGATTTGCGTGAGATTCAGTGGTTTTTCACTCTTGAATTATGTAGTGTTTCTCTTTCTTTTCAAAATGATACAAGACAACGGCTCTTACAATGGGAATGGAAGTTGTTCCACACAATAGGATTAGAAAGGTATGAAAAAGTGTTAAATGCTTCGTACTGGACTCGTGTTGAAAGTTGTAGAGCTCTATATAAGGCAATGTGGAGGTCGTGGGTTCTGGTCCTTGTATAAAAATGAAATGAAAATCAGGAAGTCCGTTCGAAGAGGATATTCCCCCACCACATTTGGAGATGAGCAATGGTGTTTATAGCGTAATTGGCAAAAATGGGCCTAGCCATGAAAGAAGCGTCTCACTCCCAAACGCAGTAAAAAAGAATGAGAGAATGAATGCGCTGTACGAGGAGACAGCGATCCGACTGATGGCTTGGTCCATTTTGGATGATTTCATGCATTTTGTTGCTTGGCATGTTATGTTGTACGCGAAGCGTATTTTTGGGGGAAAATCACACATTTTTGGCGTTCAAGGAGGAAAAGGTTGGAACATGTGGGCTGCTCAAGATGGAGTCAGTAATTTAATTTGACTTCTCTTGTTCGAGAGAAGCTGCCTGTCAAATTTAAATTTCCTAGGGTGAACCGGAGAGAATTTTGCTCTCTCAGCTAATCAGGATAGAGCCCCTGAGTTTATTCGTCCCTTGATGTCCCAGAGAATCTCGTTACCAAATATCACATTCCTGGTGTGAATGGGAGAGAATTTCATATTTTCCCCTCCCTTACAACCCCCAGCACTTAGGCTGTCCGTTTATTTCGCTTGTTGGTGCGTTGAAAAACAAACTGGTTTGATTCTCGTCGCGTTCGCCCCACTTCGCGTCTTGCAGTGGACTCTCAGTTAAAAAAGTGTGTTTGAAAGGGAGGCGAACCGTTCGCGCGAGTTCGCCTCTTTTCGCCTGTTCGCCTCTTCGCGCGTAATCGCGTCCACTGGACGGACAGCCAAAACCCCAAAAGGCACTTAGTCAGATCAAATGTAGCCTATGTTTTAAATTTCATCAAAATTGACAGAGTAGAACTGGTAGAAGTGTGTGGGAAAAAAAGCGGAGTGTGATGAGAGAAATAAAAGATGAAAGTCTGAAAACAAGCATTCAGGGAATATTCGTAGAAAAGGAAGCTATTGCAATGTCTCCAAACATTTTAAAATCAAAGTTTTCGAAAAGTTTCATCTATAATAAAATAATTAAAGTGACATCCTGGAACGAATCCTAGAGTTTGATGCTTTTATATATATATATATATATATATATATATATATATATATATATATATATATATATATATATATATATATATATATATATATATATATATATATATAATGTGTGTGTGTCATTCCAGACGAAATTTAAATTAATACTCATACTTCATGTTTTTGAAGAAAAAATTCTTGTTTTGATTACTGATATTAGTTGTTGCTGAGAATAGAGACAATAAGGATTCTACTTGAACGATGTTTGTGTGGAACTGAACTGGTCTTTAATGATAGCTAATTCCTTTGTTTGATCTTCTCATCATTGTTTCAAGGTTATCGTGACGGCTTGGTTCTCGGGAAACGATCGGCCTCATTAAGTAGGCTTGAAAACAAAACATTAATACTCCCCGTTCTAACTCATGATTATTCAACTTGATGTTCTTGAGATTTTATAGAATATATAAACAAAACTTTTTGAACGGTGTGGATGTGTATTCATTTCCACCATCGGCACGCAGACGTTCAGTTTTATTCCTAATTTGAGTTTCGACCATAGCCACATACCTTTTAAATTTGTCAAGTACCTTACATTTTGACTTCAATAAGTAAATGACAGTAAATTTTGAAAACTTATCCGTAAATGTTACGTATCTGCACCCATCAAAGGTGATAGGGTTTATGGGGCCTCAAATATCAGTCGACACGGGCTCCAGCATTCGAGCAGGCATACGATCTTCTGGAATACGCTTACGAAAACGAAGGCGGGCTTATTTTCCTTTGAGTCAGGTTTCACAAATACAAGCAATAGGACATTTTGACGATTGACCCATTCGCTTGTGTAATAAAACACGATCAGACGTAGCCGTATCCACTTGATGAGTCTCAGGTTTATTCAACAATAATTCAAGGACGTATAAATTTCCAATAAGCTTTCCTTCCGCTACTAAATTTCCGGACTTAACTAAGCTTGCCTTACCTTCTCTGAATACTGTATGACACTCATTTTCTTCCAACTTCCGAACTGATAAAAGATTTTGAGAAATACTTTCACATTCAAACACATCTTGAATGTTTATATTATGATTCGATAAAGTTAACGACTTCAGGTTTCCTTTTGGGATAGCATTAACAGATGTTCCGATCTTTGCGAAACCAATGGTGAACTTCACCGGTTCCGGATTGAATAAATATCCCGAGAATATTAAGAAGGCATTAGAAAGAGATACCTAAATTTTGACAGTTACAGCAATAAACTAGTAATTAATTTTTGAGGTCAGAATGACATTCTTCATCATCAGCAGTACAAAACATTATTTCATGAGTGTGGAGAAATTTAGACAACTGAGTGATCACACGGAATCTGTATTTTGAAATCGGCAATAAAAATATATCAGTTAAGTACTACCTATAAGAACCAACCTTATCCAACGATTCTTACGATTTTGACAAATAAAGTACCGTCTGCAATGAAAATGCAGCAGCAAAGATAAAGCAGACTTGCTTTTGTAGTGTAGTGAATGCATAAGAAAGAGAATTTCGTCAGTTTCAGCAGACAACTCGTTAGACATTTTTGAAGCCAGAATGCTAATTTTCATCATAATATTTGCACATTATTGCGACTGCTCAAAAAATGCTAGAGATTTTCCTTTAATATTGAATGAAAACTGAATTGAATGTCACCGATCCCATTGAACTCCTAAGTTCATTTTTGGACCTAAAATTAGTCATTTTGGTCCACATCTGCTCCACAATTGCCTCAGAATCATGAAAGCAGACTTTGATTTTAGAAAAGTGCTCATTATTAACAGTTCACACCGCAATTTTCATGTGTCAACGAAATTAGTCAAAATTTACCCTTAATTTAGTAAAATTTGTAACTTGTCTGCAGCATGCTGTTCATTACATTTTCAATGCAGATTTTGTTTTCTTGTATCAATGGCTTCGTACTAACTCCCAAGAAAATTTTCGTGAATCAACTTAATACCTCACAATTTTGGCAAAAATTCATGATTTTTGAGTCCCCGGGAGTGGGGGTAGCAGACTCGTGTTTTTAGACTTGTTGCGATGCCACCAACGCGTAAAACGAGTTGTCACTATAAGCTATAAGTCCACATTTTATGCAAGAATTTAACAATTTTGCGCAGGCCTGAGGGGGGGGGGGGGAGAGAGTAGCAGACTCATGAATTTAGTATCGGCCAAATAGATATTAAAGTGAGGTATGATTTTCAACAATTAACTAGTAAGTCAAATTTTCAAGATTTTTGAAATTTTTGATCAGCCGTCATTTTAAAATGCCGCAGCTTTGGAATAGCAGGCGACCAAAAATTACCACTTTTCATTCAGGGCTTATTCATAAAAATCGATCAACAAAAATCAACTTATTGGTCAACCATTTCGAGGCCTGGCTCTCGGACTATAGGATTTAGGCCCAAAATTTGAGATCAAAATCTAGACCCATGCAAAGCTGGTCAAATGCAGTTTATTTAAAGTTTGATTGAAAATCACATCGCTTCACTAACCAATTATGATTGGACACATCACGGAAAGTGTGGAAATGAAATAGCAGATTCCATATTGAACTCAGCTCGCCAGAATAGGTCGATTCTAGATGCACCGGTGCCTTAAACTTACGTATGTTTGATTGCCACCATAATATACAGGGAACTTGACGTTTTGTGGCAGTCAGTATAACGATACCAGAGGGGCGATAGGTATCGAGAATTGAATCCACATTTACTCAAGTTTACTCAATTCGAATTCGGTTGACCAGAAATACGGATCACTGCCGTACTCTCTAATCATGCCTTATTTATTTAGGACCCGCCAACTCTCCAAATGGCGAATTTTCATGGTTATTTATCATTTTCTCAATAGATAGGTCTGAGAGAGTGATTTCCGAAAAGGTGCCGTATGATGGGTGTCTGACCAGTAAAACGGATCTTGAAATTCATTTGCCCTAGGACGTCACGCGTGATATTCCTACCCGTCGATTGAGCAACCTAAACTGTATTTTAATCCTAAAGTTGCTACTTGGGGGTTTTCAAGTGGGCTGAATCCGAATCTTGGATCAAAAGTGTGAAATTCCAACAGTTGGAAAGTTCTCCATTGCACACATTTCCACGACCAATAAGAGACCCAGGAACAACATTCATAGCATGTCCCAAGTACTGCAGAGCCCGACGTGAGATAGTAGATGCTATTACATGCATCTTCGAAAAGTATTAATTTATTCATTAAGCGAATTTAAAATATAGTTTTATTCATGATATTGTAAATATTTAGATAAATTCATGTAATATTAAAATGCCCTTATAAATTGGAGATTCTTCATGGCTACGGTTCCCAGGTGTTGGCAATTGAACTTAGAAAAAGAAGATTTTGTTTAATTTATCTACCTTCATCTTCTGAAAACTACATTTAAATTGTCATTTTTGATCTTTATTCCTATTACTTGTTTATTTCAGTGAACCATACGATCACAGCCCGATCCTTGTGTCTACGCTGAATATCGTCCGCGGTCTCTCAACACCCCTCGACCTTGTCCGAGTGGAAACGGAGCATCAGGTAGTTATTACCAGCTATTTATTGCTTATTCATCACGCAAGCTCTTCTCACTCATTTCATGAAATGAGTGGAATAACACTGATGTTTAGTACTATAAAATTTCTTATTCAACCGCTCACGATGGTAAGTAGAGTAAACATGTACACTTACATTCGAACGCTCATTAAAATTGACGTCATCATCCTGGAGCTGTTTTTTCGCATAAAAAACGCACGAAAATAATTGAGATATGGTTGATTTTCAGCTCCAAACCGGCCTATCCTGATGCTTTTTTGCTTGGAAACGCACACACACAGTAAAATTACATGATGCCTGCGTTTTAGTTAGTGAAAAAGGAACAAACAACCAGAACCATATTAATGCATTTTTTAGCTCCCGACCATGGTTTTTTTTGTTCCTTTTTTACTAACTAAAAATCACACATCATGCAATTTTACTGTGTGTGTGCTTTTCCAAGCAAAAAAACTTCAGGATAGGCCGGTTTGGAGCTTAAAATCAACCATATCTCAGTTATTTTCGTGCATTTTTATGCGAAAACTCAGCTCCAGGATGATGACGTCAATTTTAATGAGCGTTCGAATGTAAGTGTACAGGTTTACCCTACTAATGGTTAGTTATTATGAATTACAACTACTTTCATCCTTACACCTACCTTCTTACAAATTCATGACGCAGCTTAAAGTTGCGTTTCCACCGGGCGAGTGAGCGAACATGCCCGAACGAACGAATGATCGCCCGCGCGGTCAGTTGGAAAAAAACGATGGTCTACCGTTTCCTTTGTGTCACTAAAACTGTCATAACTCTCTAAATTTTCAGTTAAAACTCAAGTATGATTGTACCATTGAGAAGAGCGTGCAATTTTCTATCTCCCTGGAGACTTTAAAAACAATTTTCAATGGAACGAACAGGTGAAAATAATCCGTAAGTGAAAAAGTTGTAAAATTCCGAAAATTTTCTCTTTTTTATTAACTATAAAATAGAACATTAAACCATTTATGTACAAAATTATGCTAAAAAATGTACTTAAATTTCATTAAAATGTGCTAAAAAATCGATAAAAACTGCAAAAAGTTAAAAATCCAAAATCTCTGAAATGCAGAATGTTATTTAGAAAGGATTGTTTGCCGTAGAATTGGTAGTTAACAATTTCTTTACCCTCAAAGTCCTTGATTTTCAAAACAGTGTAACATAAAATAGTAAGATAATTTACGAAAATTCGCTCATACGATCACGCTGCATGACTGGAACTTTTTTTTTCTTTATTCAGTGGTAATTGACCCACAAAACAAATAAGAATATCTCGAAGAACATGTTAATGGAAATATCAAAAAATGAACATTTCAAGCTTTTTCGAAATTTTTAAAATTTTTAAATGTTTTCTTGGATGAATGACCAGTTGCTGGAGCGCGAAAATATCTAGTGAATATCCGACAAACTTGAAATTAGAAAATTCCTGTTTTATTATAGTTGTATATCACACCTACCTATCAATTCGAGAAAAATAATTCTCTATGAGCGAATCTGTCAAAATACGTTAAATTACATTGCTAATAAATTAGAATCCGTCAGTTTATAAAAAGTTTAGCCAATCTGGCCTACGTAATACTGACTATGAACCCTTATCTCTATTTCTGCATGTCTGATGGATTCGGGCCAGTATCAAGGCTCATAATGAAACAATCAAAACAAATTGGGTTGACGAACTGTGTTATCAACAAGAGTTGCTGATAAGGAGCTCCTACAATTGATAATGGTTATCAACAGTCATTTCTAAGGTAGGTAGAGTTGCTGATACAACGTTTACTTAATTCCTTCTGGGAATGGATCATTTATCCTGCGAATTTGACTTTGAATCCAAAGATTTAAAAAAAAAAAAAATTAAAAAAATGACATGTTTTAAATGATGAAATAAAAATAAATAAAGTATCACATGATGACATGTTGTACTCGAAAACGTTGAAGAAATAATTTCCAAGGGTTTGCGCATTTCGCGCACGTTTTGTTTACCTACTCCAAAATTCAAGTGATGGGTCATTTTGTCATGAAATTTGACATACTCATGTAAGTCGAATCTGCAGTGCGAATTGGAATTCCTATTTGAAATCGCTGCAAATTATTGCCTTTAGGTTTATTATTTCTATATTAGATAAAACGTCTACACAGATCAATGGTCTATCATGATTACACCCTTTATACAGTTCATTATACAGGGTGTCCCAAAAGTAACCCCCCCCCCCCCTTAACTTTTTCCCACAATTTTTGAGATATCGAAGTGGAACTTGGAGAGAATTTTGGGATGCCTGAAACTAAGTTTTAAGCAAATAAAAATCGGGAGTAGGTATTGGAGTGACACCTCGTTTTGAAGGTTTTTTTAGTGGTGAACACGATGGTGGAACCAGAATTACGATATCTTCTTCCGTTCTTGGATTAGAGCTGATAAAACTAGAAGAAGCGCAATTTTTTCTAAAAGTAGGTACCTATCTTTAGAAAAAGAAAACTCGGCGCTCCGCGCCTCGCCAGGGGGCAAGCCCCCTGGACCCCCGGTTACCTCTATTTACATACTTCGGACGAAATTATTGAAACACAGAATGTGTTTGCGTTGTCGCGCAACCAAGTGACAACCAAACAAGCGTCATTGTTTACTATTCATTTATAACATCAATTTATATAGTTATAGTATGAAACTACGAAAATTGCGTTGTCGCGCAACCAAGTGACAACCAAACAAGCGTCATTGTTTACTATTCATTTATAACATCAATTTATATAGTTATAGTATGAAACTACGAAAAAAAAAATCGTTGTTTATATAGTTATAGTATGAAACTACGAAAATTGCGTTGTCGCGCAACCAAGTGACAACCAAACAAGCGTCATTGTTTACTATTCATTTATAACATCAATTTATATAGTTATAGTATGAAACTACGAAAAAAAAAAAAAAATACGAAATAAATTCGTGATAAATCAAGAGCTTTCCAACGAATGGTGAACGATTTCTGTGCGATTAAAATGGCGGAAATTCCATTTCCCTACCAACGGCTCGGTTGTACGTGAAAATCATCCGTCACACATTTCGTTCCCATCCCGCGTTCCATTTTCGGCTAGTTAGTCCATGGCTAAAACACATTCTGTGTTAAAAAAAAAAAAAAAAAAAAAAAAAAAAAAACGCTTCTTCTTGGTTAATCAGCTCTAATCTGAGAACGGAATTAGATATCACAATTTGGTTTCACCATCGTCGTGTTCAGCACGATTAAAAAATAAGGTTAATGAGTTGTCACTCGGCAAAAAATGGAAAATATTTTTCGAACTACCCAATACCCCCTTTGGGTAGTCCAAAAACCTTTGGATTTGTTTCCCGATTTTTCAAGCACTTCGTATCTCAACGCCAAGTGTTTCACTTCGTATCTCAAAAATTGTGGGGAAAAGTTGGGGGGGGGTTACTTTTGGAACACCCTGTATAAACTCGAGACATTGCGCCTTGCAAAAGGGTTCGCCCTCTCACAACGTCAGGACCCCTCAATGTTACGATTTTTAGTAACTGTTAATTTAAAAAACCCTTCATGACCAATTCATTTTCCCACCTTGTAAAAGGGTTGCATAGACTGTTTATTGATTTGAAACTATATTTTTTTATTGCCCATAAAATCCTCTATTACAATAAATTAATGTAGCTTAGTAGTTCAATTAGAAAAGAAATCATCCTCAAAAACCGCCAGCTGATAAATGGTCATCTATTCCTCGTACCATTGTTTCCCAGGTATTTCAAAAGCGTTCTATTTCAAATTTCATATTAGGATACAAATTAGCCTTTGAGGTTCCTCAGCTGATCAGTTCGTCTCCATACCTTGTAATTGTATTTATTCGTACAAAAATGCTCCGTTTCAAATTTCATC
>CM061040.1:144614748-144619748 GCA_030762985.1 Adelphocoris suturalis | reverse complement strand
TCGGTAGTCGCAGGCCCCAATGCCCTCTGAAGCCCATTCAACCCACTGGGAGGAAATGGGGGATTCAGAGCACTGTCGGAGTTCTTTACCATCCACTGAATCATGCAGAGCAGTAGCGAACTCAGCAGATGAGCTGGGTTTTGGAGCAGTTGGAGTTGCTCGATCGCACCACAACAACTGCTGTCTGACAAAATCAAGGTCAGCAGCAGTGCGGGCGACCTCACAGCTAGAGCCCCTTAGGGCAAGCAGGCGCTGGCGGCGTAAAGATGGGATAGCGGCTGAGAGAGAGACAATGCCGAGCCCACCGGCCTTGACCGGTGCATGGATATAGGCACTTGGGACACCAGGTGGAAAGCCTAGCCAAGAGCGCACAGCAGAGCGTACTTCACGGTCTAACTCAAGCAGCCTCCCCGCAGTAAGCCTGCCAAAGACTAGCCCATAGGTTAACTTTGGCAGTAAGTACGTGCGAAGGAGGCGCAGCTTATGCTGTGGCTTCAGTGGAGCCTTGGTGACACGAGCTAGTGCTCCACCACACTGCTGGTGGCACACACAGCATGGATCGGGCAGGGATGGAAGTTTGTCCTAAGACAAAACACTCCTCATCCACTACCTTCACCTTATGCTGGCGACCTGACGGGACCAAGGAGACCGACCCACACTTAGCTGGGTTGACCACCAAACCACACCTGGCTAGCTGCTCAGCAAATGCGTTGAGGGAGATCTGCAAGCCCTCACGGGTTTCTGCGCGTAGGATGACATCATCAGCAAAAGCTTACCCAAGGCCGTATCCACGTCCAGGTTGAAGAGGAGTGGCGACAGAGGATCCCCCTGGCGTACCCCCCGCCCAATAACAACATCCCCTGACAACTCACCTCGTGCCTCTAGGACCGTCACGCCTTCGTGGTACAGACAGGCAACATATTCAATTAAACGAGCAGGTGCCCCGACACCACGAAGACAATCGGTCAGGGCAAAGTGGCTAACTGTGTCAAAGGCCTTAGCGACGTCCAGAGCGGCAAGGTGGAGCTGCCGTTTCTTGATACGAGCCAGCGAAATGACAGTTTGGAGAACTGTTAGATTCTCCGCTGTGCCATCCGCTGGGCGAAATGCTCTCTGGACGTCACCTATGACACCAGCCACTTGGAGGCGAGATGCCAGAACTTTTTGGAAGTGGCGGCACACACACACACAAACACACACACACACATACTCACACCACAAATAATACGCAGACATACACCTATGGTTTTTTCACAGATTCGGTCTTAGAATGGTCTGAAATGGTATCTACCAACCTCGTACCTACCTACATACAATCAGAGATGAGCAAACACATATCCGAAAATACAAATATGTATTTGTGGAGAGAAGGTAGGCCTTGTAGAAAGCAGTAGGAAGCCGTTCTTGAGATGAACTCGGGAACCCGGGGACTAACCCGCATAATCAGAATATAAATGTCCCACTTGGTCTACCTACACCAAGTAAAACATATTTAAATCCACTACAGTATTTATCCTTTATTTTTTATTATTTATAGTTGCATTTCTTTGTAGGTACCTATATGAATAAATTTGTAAGTATTCAGATTTTGGCTACGAATATTCAACATTTATACGCGAAACTATGAATATAGGAATTACATTCGAAGAATATGAATATTTCAATACTTACAGAAGTGCATATTATTATTCAATTTTTTTTAAAATATAAAATAATAATATTCACGTAGGTATTCAATCTCGATAGGTACCGATTCAAATTTTTATTCATCATTCAATTTCACAAAACCTAATTTTTGTCTACCTGCTGCACGAATACAAAGATGAGTGAGGGAGCAAAATTGAATTCTAGTTATTTTTGGCGTTTACCACATAAGTGAATTGACTGGATCTCAAAATTCAACGTAGAATACCGAGAATTTGAGTAATTTATGATAATTTCGAAGTAGGATAATGGAATACGTTAAAAAATCTGTCACAAATCAGCCGAATCCAGCCTTGAAAACCATCACGTGTAAACTTCTATAGGCGCACCGCGTCAAAAAATTTAGCGGGGTGTGAATACGATTTTACCGTCACGTTTTTTTCCGTCACGCTGTTTTGACAACCAAGCCGTTGCTGGGGAAATAAAACTTCTTTATTTTTCACCGGACAAAAATCGTTCTCCACTCGTTGGAAAGCTCTCGATTTATCACGCATTTCTTTCGTACTTGTTCTTCTATTCATGTCGTTGTTTTATATTTATTTATGTTATAAATGGATATAGTAAACAATGCCGCTTCTTTTGTTGTCACTTGGTTGAGAAGTTAATCTTGCTTATAGTAGTTGTAGACGCGCACCATAACAGAAAATTACCTACTTAGGTACTCTGTTCTAATTTCGATTTTTAAAACATTTATGTCGTAGTTTTAAATTTATTTACATTTACGAATTAGCGGGAAGAAAGCATGTTCCATGTTTTAGCATTTTAGCTAACACATGCCCAACATCCCAACAGAGTGGAAAGTAATGTCCAAATCGTCATAGAAGTTTACACTTCTCCAGTGTGGTTTTTAGCACACCTGTTTTTTTTTTGTATGTTTGCATTTTCAAAATAAGATGATGAAATTCACCCTAAAGACCCTTGAATTTGAGTGATTATCTGTTTACAAGATAGGTAAATGGACTACTTTTCAAAATGCATCAAAATTCTGCTTTCAGGAAATGTATTGCACAATAACAGGTAAATATTATGAATATCATTTACAATAATAATTCATAAAATAAATTATAACAAAATTCATTATTGACTATTATCAATTACTTATCACTTTTTTGAGGGAGCCTCATCCCTTAGAGACATTAACTTACATTTTCTGTGATCCTTTGGGGGGGGGGGGGGGGGGGGGGGGGTTTGCCTTTACTGGAATATCGCCTATTAGGCATCATAAATAGAATGGAAAGAAAAACGAACGAAAAACACACACGAATCTGGGCGCCGATACCTAACCGCGTTACAGGCAAGAAGCGAGAGTTGGTCTGCGGGTAAAAAATGTAAACAAGAAATCAAGAAGCTAAATAAACCCGTTTGCGAAACCCCCCGCTCCACGCCTTTCTGCAGCGGTAGCAAACCCCCCTCGTAACCGACGCGTCCGGCAAACGCATAGCAACGCCTAGCAACAAGCATTATTACAGTTTGTAGAGGACACTATCACCATCAATTTCGCACTGCGTTTTTACACCTTCATTCTCACTCTAGGTCTGATTCCCACTACAATTATTTATAAGGATGATTCTAGTAGATATTTGAGATACGTAAAAATATGGGATGTTAGCGTTTTCCAGGAAAAAATTGTTCAAAATAATATTTATGAGCAAAAAAAAAAAAAAAAAAATTGAGAAAATAAATTTTTGTTAGCTATTTTTTGGAAACTTTATGTTCGCTCGATAGCCTAGGATGAGACAAACTCAAATTTATATTTAGATTTGAAAATTGATTGACTGGTGTGGAGATGATCAAGATTATTTATTTGTATCTCTCTCTCACTCTCTCTCTCTCACACACAACTGTCGTCCCCTTTAGACACAAACAAATCGTCATCCCCCAACTATCAACCATAGTAGAATCAATGCATAGTAGAATTTACGTTTGCGCATGCGCGGAGCAAAGTATTGAGTCAGGAACAAAGAAACATATAGGGGACCGTCTACACCCTAGCCCACACATTCCCTGAAAGTTCCATCCAACTCGGATGAAAACTGTGGGATATAAGGTCGTTACAAGGACTTCACATTGGCGCATGCGCAGTAACTATTGATGATACAGTCATGTTGAAATTGATATGGGATGATCAAATCTTCATCTCCCCAACATCCAAATTTGAGCGAGATCGGGCGACTAGGGCGTGAGAAAATGATGCATGGTAAAATTTACATTTGCGCATGCGCAGAGTGAAGTATTGAGTCAGGAAAGAAGAAACATTATAGGGGACCGTCTTCACCTTAGCCCACACATTCCTTGAAAGTTTCATCTAACTCGGATGAAAACTGTGGGAAATGAGGTTGTTACAAGTTTTCACATAGGCGCATGCGCAGTAGCTATTAATGATATACAGTCATGTTAAAATTGATATGGAATGATCAAATCGTCATCCCCCAACTGTCATCCAAATTGAGTCAAGAACGGAGAAACAGGCGACCGGAACCAACAAGCAAACGAAACTTAGAAAATACATGAGTCAGTAATGAACGAGTCCCACCAAAATGAACGGCTGAGTGTAGTAGATTGGTGGTGAAGGGGAGAATAGTTCTTAGTAAATATGATGTTCGAGGATCAAAGTTCACACGTGTCCCAACCAATCGGGGTTCTCTCGACCCCGGCACCCATAGTTACCTCTCGCTCCTTCATCTCTCTCTCTCTCTCTCTGGGATTCCGGATTTGTAAAACCTATGCGATAGTGTAGCGCCAAAAATAGTCTGCTCTCGATCGTAGGTAATACTTAAATGGGAACCCGTTTTTGTAAGGAAACTATGATAATACGAGTAAAAATAAATTATAAAATAATATTTTAATTAAATTAAAAAGTTTAATTTGTTTTAATTAATTTTAACTTTTCAAATGATTGAATTTTGATGATGTTCTTCCAAAATTGAAATGTCCACTCCTAGTTCACGGGCCTGGTGCCGTAGATTCAAAAAACGCTGCAAATTATTACACAAAGGTTTATTATTTCTTTATCATACAGACCTTCTACGTAGAAAACTGACCGTAATTATTTAGCCTCACTAAATAAGCGAAGCTTTATATCATAGAATTATGAGTATTTTCATACTCATAAACAATCTCTTCTAATTGGAATTAATTTCATCACACTCTCTCTCTCTCTCGCCTTCCCTCCCCTCCCTTCCCTATTCCTCGCCCTCCGTTCCCTCTCACTCCATCTCCCCTCCCCTCCCTCCCCTCTCTTCCCTCCGCCTCCTCCACACTCCCTCGCCCTCCGTTCCCTCTCACTCCATCACCCC